>CM062814.1:136294603-136556607 GCA_031772625.1 Pinus tabuliformis | reverse complement strand
ATGTTATCTTTGGAGTCTGGTTGTATTTGCTCCTCTGCTTGATCCATAGCCTCATAGATGTGGCCCATGGCTAATTTTTCTCCATCCACCACCCGTAACACCTTAACAAGGGACTCACCAAGTTTTAAAACCTCTGTAGACTCTTTACAAAAAGAGTTGTCAAAAACTCTTTTTGGTGTCTTTTCCATCTTGTCTACAAGTCCATTGAGATGAATTCCATTCATCACAAGAATTTTTTTTTTCTTCAAGATTTGTTGTTGCTAATTGAGATATTGCAACATAAGGATGTGAATTGCAAATCTTGTAATGGTAAGGCCTAACAAACTCTTTGCGCCTAGTGTTTTCCCTCAGTAGGCTCAATGCCCATGAGTGGTTGTATATGTATTTTGTGGTACACTTGGCATGCTGTACAATGTTTTTTACCCACTCCACTTGCTTATATCCTGAAGCATGAGGTCTATGCCATGTGCAACGCATGGGGTCTAAAATAGGTCCTATATTTGGACTCTAGCATTTTTATAGCAAGAACATAATTTGAGACATTATTTGTGATGACCTGCACAACATTATGCTCCCCCACTGCCCTAATCATCTCATCTGAAAGCTCAGATAGAAGGTTTGCACCTACCACCCTATCAAATGCATCAACTGATTTTAAAAACATGGTTCCTTGAGGGCAAGAAACAAGGAAGTTAATGATATGGTGGTTCTTTCCATCTGTCCATCCATCTGACGAATGGAACTGCTTGTTTTGGTCCATGACTTTGTATACTCAGTTAAATATTTTTCAATTGACAAAATCTCTTTTTGCAAAAGACTTCCACTCAAGTCATGTGTATTAAGGCCTTTGAAGCCCTTTCCTATAGATATATTAGTCCCAATAGCTTAGGAATAAGGTGAGCATGCAACAATAAAGGGGATATCTGCATCATACCATCATCTGACAATGTATTGAAAAGCAACTTCTTTGTATTACTTTTTCCAATGGTTATCCAAAGTGGGCCGAGTTAGACTCTGTTGGGAGGAAGTGGCATTAATAGAGGCAATGGCGGGGGAAGGTGTGAATTAACTCTTGATAATCATCCTCTTTTTACCTTTAGTTTGTTGGTCTTGATCGCAAGACTTGTTGTCGCCCAGATTGTACAGGCACTGCGACAACGCTTAGGACGAGGGTTGTCACTCTGATCCCCGCCCACTCCGTTTTAGCTGTCTCCTAACAACAGGCTATGCGGGGCAGTGTGAAAATTTCTAAATAGAATTCCTATTGCAGTGATTAATATTATTTCTTCTACTTATTACCTCAGAAATAAGTTATCTACAGTATTCTTGTTGCAAATATCGAAATATATTCTATTGCAGTGTTCACAATTAAAACATTGCAGAAAGTAAATGTAAGGAAATATATTGGCACAAATACAATCACAATGACAGTTATGTTTGGACAATCGTCCCCAGAAAAACTCAAATGTGGGAAAAGCAGTGCAACAGATGAGGGTTTTTATTATTCTTCAACAAATTCTCTTGTACAAAATACAACTAGCAAAATAGGAATGAGAAATTTTACAGACACTTCTTCACCAAGTTCTACCCAAATGAAGCACTTCTTCCCCGAAATCCTTTTGATCCTCTTTGCGTCAAACTACTCGCCCAGGCTTAGCATCAAGCTGCCCACGCAAGCTCTGCGTCAAACTGCCTCTGCGCTGCCTCTTTCCGCGTCACCTTGTTCTTGCCCTATGTCTTGCTGTCTTTCACTCTCTGAATGCGCTGATACTCTCTCTCTTTGTCTCACCTGCAACTCTCCCTTTGAATCGATTTTCTCTTGCCGAACTTCGACCAGTGACAAAATCGATCTTACTCGGATAACTGAGTATCTGCCTCTAGTGTGTTTTCCAAATGACCTTCAAGCCCCTTCTTATATCTTCATGTTGGACAACCAATGGCCTAAATTAACTCATAATCAGATCGTTTTGACTTGATCTCTGTCTTTTTCTAGAAGATTCACCCACAATTAGATTAATACTCATTAATATTTTAATTTTTCCAAGTTTACACTTAGGAACCCCATTAAAAATATTAATTATTTTAATATAATCTTCTTTGGCTGGAATTTTTCAAAACGGTCTCTGGGTTCTTTGGAATGCATGCGCCCAAGCCTCCCTGCAAAATTTGAGCCGAGAGCACATTCGATGCTATCCCAAATCAACAAATAGTCCCTATTGAATGAAGTGAAAGAAAACAAGTTGAGAATCAACTTACTTGGGAGACACAGATGAGTGGCCTAACCACTTGGTTGAAATCAAGCAAGATTGTGATTAAATTAGATTTTCTATTATGAGACCAGTGCTTTGATGAAGTCACAAACTTTTTGCTTCTTATGAATTGAAACCAAATGACCGGATGGACACCCGCTGCTCGAATGATTGACTAACCTATGTGAGATGCTTATGCAAGCGATTATGAGTGATTCCTATCTTGGATTAAGATTGGTTAGATTACTTAAGTACTTATGTGAGATTTATCTTAAGAGTACTTAACAATGTTATGATGCAATCTTAAACAAGATAAGCTTCAAGTGGTACACGTGTAAATTTCAAGTAATCAATTCATCAATTAACACAAGATGTTAAGCCAAGCTATGAGATCAATGAGATTAACCGATTTCAGATGTATCTCAACAATAAATGTTTAGAAAATTCATTCCTGATCAATGTTATAACAACATAAGAAAATGCTAAACCAACAATTCTTATGCTTGCTCAAGATCACAAAAATATGCCAATTTAGAAAATTATGTATGTTAGCCTTCTCAAGATGTATCTTTCAACAAAATTTCAGATCTTAAGCATAAATTGCAGCAGTAAGTTAACCCACAAATCAACAAATAGTGATGTAAGCACCAACGCCCAAAAATGCCTAAAATAGTAAAAATTTGCCAAACTTGAGAAAAATCATTTTTTTAGGATTTTTAAGGTTTGACTAAGAAAATTTCAGATATGATATATTTATTTCAACAGTGAAACAATGACAGATCAACAAGATAAAATTGCCAAAAATAGATAACCAATATTTCTTTAAATGACAAAATACATTAAAACTTGAAAATTTCCAATTTGAGGGTTTTAGGATAGTTTGATTTAGCAATTTTCAGAACTGATAAGTTTATGACAATAGTATATTAATGACAGATCAACAAACTGAAAACACTACAGATAATCCCCACAATGTCTAAAAATAGTTTGCCGAAAAATTGAAAATTCAGTTTTTTTAGACTTTAATTAGGATGTAATTCAAAATGTTCAGATCTGATTTTTACGGTTACGCAGAAATATCTGATTTTTACAGTTACGCAGAAATTTCCAGCAAGCTAAAATGTCATATCTAGGTCAAATAAGAGATGCCCAAGTGGCAAAAAATTGTGAAAATGAAGATTTTGCAATTCTAAATAATTTTGACCATATAGAATTTGATTTTAGGCTCTAATTATTTGTGTTTTGTTTGTTCTAATAAAATTGCATAAAAATAAGGGTTTATAGATCAAACCCTAGGCCCAAGGCCTTGAAGATCCCACTGTTGAAAATCAATGGAACTTTGGGATTACCTTGCTGCTCACTAGATATGAATTTTGAGACCTTAATCCGACAAAACTGCCAAGTATTTAGCCTTAAATATTCATATTAGGGTTTCAGGTCAATTTTGGGGCAAAAGAGGCCAAAATTTGGAAAACTAGGACAAGGGAAGGGAATTTGTGGGGATAAGTGGGCTAGGATAATAGATCGGGCCACAAGGAGGATGGAAATGGCTAAGAAGGGCCAACGATTTGCCCAGATAGACTAGCGTTTGGGAAAATAAGGTTATGGGGATAGGCCTAAGGCCTAAGAGCACTGAAAATGCGACACAAAGGGAGGAAGGGATGATGTAGAGGCCAAGAGAGGGAGACTTTGGGCTCAGAGGAGGTAGATCTGGCTCCGGGAAAGCCAAAAACTGAAAATCCTTGCTCCAATTTTTTTTATACTTCAGCGCTTTGATTTTCTGAAAATTTTGTCGTGGGAAACCTGCAAAAAAATCCAAAAGACTAGATCTTACCCTCAAGGGTCGAGATTTAGCTCTTCTTCTACTTAACTCGATCTAATCTGCAAAATTAAAAGTCGAAAGACCCAAACCCCAAATATATACAAAATAAATCTAAAACTCCAACCCAAGTTAGAAAAAATAAATTACAATTACAATTTACAATTTGATTTACAAAAATATATATGGTTTTTGAAATATATTTTGAGATAATTTCTTTTTTCAATATTTTTTCTTGAAAGAATGACTAAAATGCTTTAGAGAAATTAATGATTCACTATAGCCCAAATAAAGATTAAATCCACCATATAAAAATTAGAGATCCAAGCAACAATGATTCTTACCCAAGTCTATGAACTTGAGGCCAAGCACTGAAGTACCTTTAAACACTATGTATTTATTTCAAAAAATAATCTGTTAGATCACATGGAGAATCAAACCACCTAAAACTAGCAAAAAACTATCAATAACATGATTTTATCTCCATGTAATGAAAAAATAGATCTTACGAATATTTAACATAGCATAGAGATGTTCGTAGTCAACACATACCACAAATCAATAAGCAAGAACACCTTGAATTGCACCCCAAAGTATTTTATTATGATAGAAAAAATAGTTCTCAGCGGGACAATAGCTTACACAATGCTTCAACAATAATTCTAGCCAAAGATCAAGATGACTAGAGACTCAAATGACTTTATAATTTATAGATAAATCCTCTAAATGAAAAAATAACAGCTAGTTTCTTTGATCCTTGTCAAAATAATTTTGGTCATTGATAAATACTTCAAGAGCTTTTAATTTTGGCCCTTGATTTCTTATTTTTGAGGAATTTTCGAATTTATCATTTAATTCCATTTGAATTAGTTCAAAATTAATTATTTAGAGCCAATTTCCTAAAAAAATTGACTTTGACTTAACCACCAAGATCCAAGGGTCCAAATTTTATTGAAAAATACAATATTCCCCTTGGTGGAGGACCTTTAAAAATTGATTCTTTCAAGACCCACAATTTTTCCCATTTGAAGAATTTATTTTTCTAACATTTTGATTTTGACTCTAATAATTAATTAATTTTTTGGCTTAAGATTTTATTTTATTTTGCCATAAAAATTAATTAATCTACACATGAGAGGTTTATTATTTTTCCAACCCTCTAATATATATGGTTTTTTTTTTACAAGACTTAAAGAGGGAATACACATTTGTTTTAAACCCTCAAGACACATAAACCACCTGCGATTTGATATGATCTAGTAAACCACGTGATTTGTAATAAAATAATTTAGCTAATTAACTTAAATGATTCCTAAACCATTTTTATATTAGACTCGACTAAAACGCTAGGAGTTATCTAATAATTCGACAATAAATTTCACCTTTATTTTGGGGGTTTAAGCTGGAGGGAAAAAACTCTTCAGATTAGTTGTGTCAAAAAACACGGTAATTAGTGAGGTTAAAAAACCTCCTAGGATGGAATTCGTCATCAAATTATAGGGTTGTCTAGGTTGTTACATAGGCTTATGGTTTTACTAAGATCATTTACAACATATGACTTGCATAATGGGATGACCATGACACATGAATTGCTAATATGTGATCCGATCCTTGTTGAAAAAATGGGTACTTCCACTTCCTTGGAACTTTAACAAATCCAGTGCAACAAGACCCAAGAGCAAAAGGAACATAATGGAAGGGATAAAAAAGTAGACTTGAATCTCAAAATATTAACACCCATATGCTCTCATGGCTTGTACAAGTTCCCTCTTCCTTGTAATTTCTTCTTGGATAGCCTTGTCCTCCGCTTCCTTGGAACTTTGACAAATCCAATGCAACAAGATCCAAGAGAAAAAGGAACATAATGGAAGGGGCCATGGACATTGATGGAAGGGATAAAAAAGGAGACTTGAATCTCAAAATCTTAACACCCATATGCTCTCATAGCCTGTACAAGTTCCCTCTTCCTTGTATTTTCTTCTTGGATAGCCTTGTCCTCCATAGACTTCTCAAACTTCTCAAGGAATTTTGCCCTAATAGGCTATCAATTTATTTGGTGTTTTACGTGGCTTTACTTGGTCTCTTGTCCCAACCAATTTTTGTTTCAACTTGTGAATACCCCCTTCCTGCATATTTTTGGCAATATTTGCAGATCATTTTGTCATCAATCATATCACAATGAGCCCATGCAAAATCCTTCGTTTTTGGAGGCATGGTGGCTAATGAAATGTTTGAAATTTCCAGAGGAAATAAATATGAAAATAAAAAAAAATGCAGCTAAGTAAAATGGAATACCTAAGATAAATTTGGAAAAAATGGATGGTAGATTTAGCCTACAAATACGCTGAAATTTAAAACTTGAAAATTGAAAATTGGAATTTGAAAAAACAAAAAAAAGAATTAAATACATAGACAACAATGATTTTTTTTTAAAGTGAAAAGCCTTACTTGGAAATGAAAACTAGCTTCTTAGCCTCCTCTTAAATATGCCAACTCCATTAAACAAATCCAAAGTAGCTCCAAGATGACTAACACGACCCAAACTCTTTGTTGTTACATTGCTCTTGTAAAAACTCAACACTCTCCAAGCTCACAAAAACTCCAAATGAGATGTGCGAGGAATTTGAGAGGAGAGGTATGGTTTTATAAGCTTGGAGGGACTATTTTTGGAGGGAAACAATGCTTACTTAAAAAAAAACACTCACAAACAACTAAAACCGCCCTCAGTGTGTTTCATTAGGGGAATTTTGAGGTCTAAAATGGATCTCCTAAGAAAAATGTACAACCGAAATAAACTTTATAGGAACCAATAGGATTCAAGATGATGATGTCAACCATCAGGGATGATTCACCATTTTTGGAGTAAAAAAGTAAAAAGATTAAAAAATAATAAAATAATAAAACTTCTTTTTCAACTTATCTCCTTAAGGTTTTACTCAAATTTCGAGCAGGAGTACTTGTTGGATGCAAAATTTAATTCCTCATCCAAAGAGTACCCATGTTGCATACTTTTGATGGACCCTACTACACGAAAAATGAGAAATACATGAAAAAATGTGATTGCAATAACGTGTACTCATTAGATGATGAATCAAATTCTACATCCAACGAGTGTTTCCGTTTGAAATTTGAGTAAACCCATACGGAGATACGTTGAAAATACAAGTTGAAGAATAGTTTTATTTTTCCTCTAAAATTTGATGATGTAATCTAATCTTATTTTGTTATTTCCACTATTATTTTGTAATTTCCTTAGGAGACCCATTTTAAACCTCAAAATTCCCCTAATGTACAACAACACGTGGGTTTATTTTATGAATCAGTCGGGTTATGATGGTATCGACTAGTTCATATCAGTTTATGCTGGTTTTGTACCAAACTAGGGTTTCCCTTGCTCAAAGCTAGGGTCATTGGCTTAGTCAACCTTCAAGTGTAATAAACTGGTTGGTTTGATCAGGTACTAGTTTGAACCAGTTGAGTTTTAAAACCATGATTCTATCAAGCTTGTTGGAGTTACAACTTTTGTAATTCATTGAACCTTGGAGTCAGTTTTCTTTGGTGATACACTCATAGCCATACAATGGGCACATATATCATTGGTGGATCCTTGGAGCAAAGGACTCAAGGCATCTACGGCACATTTAATCTTGTTGTTAAGTTTAAATTTCTAGTTCAATATTAGATTCCTAAATGCCAACATTATCGTCGGGTTGAACGCATGGAGAATTAGTGTTTTGATCTCCATTCTTGAGTATTAACACATCTTGCAAAGGAAATATTTTCATCTTTTTACCTTGTCTTTGATAAGGGGAATAATATCAATGGTTAACAACCAAACTTCAAGTTTTGAAGTCCTATCAATAGAGTAGAAATATGCGAGCTTGAACCATAGTCATAGTCATAACTACATCTAGAGTAGGAGTCAAAGCCAATATTCCATCAACATGATTCAATTTTTGGTCTTAATTCTTAAACCACCATTTAGGAGAAGACTTGTAATGTATGTTAGACAATAGTTTGCGATCATCTTCAAACTACCATTTGAGAGTATTTCCAATTATTAAAAGACATTAACTTCGAGTTAAAATGAAATGTTTTAGAAATGTTGAGCCTCAGAGACAAGTTCCACAGTTCTTGGTCATCTTTAAACCACCATTTAGTAGAAGACATCAACTTTTGTTAGCCATTTGGATTGTGGTCTTCCTTAAACCTCCATGTAGTAGAAGACTTACAACTTTTGCTAGACATCAATTTGTGGGTTTCTTTAAACCTCCATTTAGTAGAGCACTTACAAATTTTGCTAGACATCAATTTGTGGACGTCCTAAAACCACCATTTAGTAGAAGACATCCATATTTGATAGCCATTTGGTTTGTGGTCATCCCAAAGTAACAAGTGAATATGAACATGCATCGGAAGTCCAAAAGACCTCTTAGAGGATAAATCCAAAGGTCATCAACAATGTATTTATATGTGTATAATATAAATAAAATGCATTCCATGCTTATCTCAAATTTGCGTGATCTAACACAAATTATTCGCAGCTAATATATGGTCTTCATTGTCATGGAGATCATGCTGGTTTAGTCAAGTTTTATAAAATATTGCATAGTAAGTTAGGTTGAGGTGTTGCTAAATCCTAAGAAAGTGGATTTACACGCTACTTGTCCCCATGTTTTAGCTCATCCTCTAAGGAATAAGGGAGCAAACCAAAATAAAAATATTTAAAATTTTCAGATAGTGTTGATGATTAGAATGAGGTAAATTGACAATTGCAAGTGTCGATTAGGGGATCCAATCCTTTCTCGAGGGGTAGAAGTAGAAGACATGGATATTAGGCTTCTTCCTTGAGGGTGGTACTTGAACCCAAAGCCTCTTTAGTTGAAACAAAGATGCTTTATGAAAATGATGTCTTTGATTCATATAGAGATCTGGTTCCCTTTGTAATCTTCTTACCTTTTGACTTACAATAATCACTATGGCTCCTTTAGAAGAGTCACGACAGGTTAAAAAGAAAGGAAAAATTATGGATTGATGATTATTATTCAAAGAGCCAGAAATTACAAGTGCATTAATTGTGTAATATTCTTATTATAAGTGTTTGTACTCTTGGAAGTGCTCTATGCACTTATACTTGGATTTTTGGTATTATGCTTTGGGCACTTGAAAGATGTGAGTTGTTTTCACAATGAGATATAAATTGTGATTTTTTTCTTTGGAAAAAATAAAAATAAATAAATTTTTTTGAAGAGAACAATCACACTAAAATATCATTTTGGGGATTCACTATGCGGAGTATTCAATACTGTCATTTACTATGACCTACCTCCCATGAGCCCTTTTTACTAATGACCAATCTCCCTGAGATTGAATAGTTGTATCCTTCATTTTACTAGTTTCAATCCCACTTTTACACAACTCATGTTCATGAGAATTTGGTTATTACTAAATGATGCTCATGGGAAATGGATCATAATGAATGACTTTGAATATTAAACACTTGAGCATGGAATCTTAAGAAAAGATATTTCAAAACACATTATAGAAACCCCCCACACATTATTATGCCCTTTAAAACTTCACCCTTGTGATAGTGAATGATGTCACTTAATCTTGAAATATGATATTTCATAGTGTTGCACTAAGGAAGCCTTTGAATATCAATTAAGCCATTAAAAAATTCACTCTATTGTATTTATTGAGTTGTGATCTAGTGGTAAATTTGTGGCAGTGTATCATTGCTGGCCTAGCTTTGATTAAATAAGAAATCCTCAAAGTGACATGCCCAAAATGAAATTCCATTATCTCCAACCAAAACTTGTAGATATATATTTTGATGGTTGGTGAGGTGGGGTAGGATGGGTCGGGGAATAAGTCCCTAATTATGGCCAAAAAAATCGAGGGGGATTACAATGTTATAAATAAAAAAAAGAGAAGAAAGAAGAATATAAGGAAAAAAATAAATAAAAAAGACAAACACTTATCTAATTTGACCACATTACAAAACTTAGGTTACACAGTGTTGTGTTGAATGTCCCATTAATCACTTGAAAGCTATTAATTATGTTTGGGACATTGTTGTCTATTTTAATACAAGACTTCAAGGCCATAAGAGTTGCTATATGGGTTCACAAAGATTTATTTATAATTCTAGGAATAATAAATAAATACAAAGAAAAGATTTAGATTTAAGACATATATCATGGTTTTCTTTCGTCTATTAATCCCTAAATTGCCATGGATATTCCAATAGATAGTTTATCAGAACAAATATGATAAAACTATATTTAAAAACCAGAAATCTACACTATTAGGGTTTTATTTCTTTTTAGATTTATGGTTATGTAGATTATTGTTAATTGCATATGCATGCAAATTAAAATTATGCACAAAATAAAGAACAATGAAACAAAAACTTACAAACCATGATTTGACACAAGCTATGACTTGGGAAACCCTTTTAGGAGAAAACTCAACTAGAAGGTGAGGTCACTCTGTTCTCTTTCTTTGAATAGAAAATGGTTGCAAGTATAAAGAATCATGGCCTATGGCCCATGGGCTACTACAATGCACAAATCCTCTTTGTGTTCTCTATCTCCTATCCCTCTCATCTATTTTTGCTTATCTATGGAACAAATGCACTCAAAAGAAGGGGACCCCTTTTCCTCCTAGTGGTCCGGTTATAACAAAGCTCGATAGCATGCTAAAGGTTAGGTTTGACTACCTCAACTCTTAACTAGAGTTACAATATGGACTCTTCTAGAGCCTTATTCATCATAATCATGTGGCTAGCCCCTTTTCCATGAATAATGGGCATTGACATGACATCCTCTCAAATTATGGTGGTGAAAACAGGAAGCTCAACTTATGAGTGACAACTTTTGCATATGAAATCTGGTTAAGATGATTCTTGCGTTGTTAGAAAGGTCTTTGTGTGTAGAATATGAAAAAAAGTGCAACACTATTTAGCGACAAAGTTTTACCCACAAAAAATGTCATTTGATGCCTCAAAATGCTTCCTAAAGGTTTTAGACTCCAATTTGCTAAATTGGGCCCCGCCAGTAAAAATGGTCTTGTGAATTGATTCCTCCACTTTTTCCACTCTAAAAGCATTGATATGGATGAAAAACAATATAACGATCCAATCTGAATCACACTTCCTCATTTTGGGAGGATTTTGGTAACCAAAAAATTATATTGAATGAGGTGAGAAAAAATTTCCTCCACCTTCTCTCGGGTGTACCATTTAGCTTTCCCGGGAAGTCGTCTGTTATGAAACCAGCTCACAAAAAGATAGAAAAGATAGATCAACACCTTATAATTCAGCCTCTTCGAGGGGGCAACCTCCTTTACATTACACAAATGAACAATGCTTGGATGATCCAAATGACAAAACCTCCTTTCTATATATAAGAGTCTAAGGGGTCACAATATAACCCAAGCCGACCTAACCATAATAATATAAGGCCACATAAATAACAATAGTGGGCTTCTGGGGTGCACAATAATAACAATATGGGGACAATAGGGCCACAACAATGACAATAAGGGATACAATGACAAAAGTAATGGGGTAATCACTAGTATTATAGGGACCTAACATGCCCCTCTCCTTCAAAAAAGTGTTGTCCTCAATGCTTGAGTAGTTCTGGATGCTTCTGTAAAAAATTCTCATCCTCCCATGTGGAATCTTCAACGGGTAAGTTCTTCCACTTGATGAGATACTCTGAAATTGATCGATTTCGTAGCTATCGAGTTCTTGTTTCTTTAACTGCTTCAGGTTCCAATATGATCTTTCTTTCCTCGTCAAGTTCTGGCAATATTGTTTGAACTAGGAGCTTGTCACTTATAACCTTCTTTAAGCATGAAACATGGAAAACTGGGTGCACTCAGGAAGCTGCAGGAAGCTCCAATTTGTATGCCATTGTACCTATCTTTTGCAACACCTTGTATGGACCATAATACTTTGGTGATAATTTATTATCCTTCTTAGCTTGCTTGAGTGACATTTGTTTATATGGTTGTAGTTGTAGGAATACCCAATCACCTACATCAATACTTCTTTCACTGCGATGTTGATCTGCTTGCTGTTTCATTCTATTCTGCGCCAAGGTGAGGTTATCCTTTAAGAGTTGGAGAACTTGTTGTTGATTCTCGATGCGATCTTCCACTGCTTGAACCTTAAAATTTTCTCTTAAATATGATGTGATGGATGGTGGGTGATATCCATCAAGTGCCATAAATGGGGTCATTTTTGTTGAAGTATGGAAGGAAGTGTTATACCACCATTCAGCGAGAGGCAACCATTTGACCCAATGTGTCTGTTTATCAGATACAAATCAATGAAGATATCCTTCCAAACATTTGTTTACTATCTCAGTTTGCCTATCAGATTGAGGATGGTAAGATGAACTATGAGCTAACTGAGTACCAAGACAAGAAAATAATTCTGTCCAAAAATTTCTAGTGAAGATGGGATCTCTGTCGCTTACAATAATCTTTGGGTTTCCATGTAGCTTTTGAATTGTTTCCATAAATACAGTAGAAACTGTACTGACTTTAAATGGATGAGATAATGCACAAAAGTGTCCATACTTGGTAACTCTGTTAACTACCACCATGATGACACTCTTCGCTTCGGATTTGGGTAAACCTATGATAAAATCCATTGAAACCTCCTCCCAACATTGACATGGAATGGATAAAGGTTGTAGTAGACTCGAGGTCTTAATTGTTTCAACTTTATTTTGTTGGCAAACCAAACATTTTGCCACAAAATTTTGAATATCAGATTTAAGGCCATTCCAAAAAAATTCCTTCTTAACGTTGTGGTAAATCTTTAAAAAACCTCAATCTCAAAATTGGAGACTTCCATTGGACTCAGACCCTGGACTATGAGAACGCAGCCTTTCGATGCCGTAACTGCCATCACACAGGGCACCTTAAGGGCTCTTGTCCCACGATACCTGCCCAAAAGAAGAAAGTCAGTCCTAAGCAGAAATCCAAGAGCTGGAAGCCTCATGATCCTCCCCCCATGGACGACTTTGATTTCAGCTCGGATGAAGAGGAACAGGTTGAGGAAGGAATGGAAGCAAAGCTGGCACAGGACCCTCCCTTGACCGATCCTGAGGATTCGTCTGTCCCACCAATCTCACAGAAAAGGAATCATGAATCCTCCCCCTCAGATTCAGACAAGGAGTCCTCCTTGTTAGCACAGCCCAATCTGCAAATCATGCCGGTTCAGCAAAGTCCTCTTGACTGGGTCAAAGTTGGTAAAAAGAAAGGAAAAAAGTGTCGAATAACTGATTCTACACATGTTGGGTAGAATCCTCTGTTCTGCTCTTGCTCCTCTGTTCTTCTTGTCTCTTCTTGCTCAGCGCAACTCTCTTCTCTTTTCCTTTCTAGGGGCCGAGGTGGATAGCCTATCCTTTCCGGCAGCCTGTGTTCTTGCCTCTCTTGGCTGTAACTTCTTATTGTACCATTCTTCCTTTTAATAGAATTAGTCCTTACTGAGAAAAAAAAAATCTTTAAAAAACCTGAGTGCCCTCCTAAGGGACAGTCATGCAATTCCATAAGAATATTTTGTTTGAGTTGGGAATTCTTACATAGGTATAAACGATATTTGTACCATAATGAATCATTTTTCCGGCTAAATGTATCAGATGCACTGGGATCTTGTTGTAACTTTTGAATGAGTGCCCCCACTTCTTCGTCATTCTTCCATTCATCCCTTGCCTTGTTTATCCAATCTGGTTGGATAATAGATATGGCACAAAGCAATGCTTCCACATCCTCATCCTTTCTTGAGAGTGCATCTACCACAACATTTTGCTTCCCTTTTTTGTAGATGATTTCAAAGTCATAACCCAACATCTTTGTGACCCATTTTTGCTGCTCTTCTGAAGATAATCTTTGTTCTAAAAAGTATTTAAGACTATCATGATCCGTTTTTACCTTGAAGTGTCTTCCCATTAGGTATGGTCGCCATTTCTTAAGTGCATGTAGTATTGCCAACGTTTCCTTCTCGTAAATAGCTTTGTGTAAATATTTTCCTTTGATTCGACGACTTTCGAAAGCAATGGGCCTTTCTTCTTGCATTAAAACAACACCAATTCCATTTCCTAAGGCATCACATTGCACAACAAAGTTTTTTGTGAAGTCCGGCATAGCTAAGACCGGTGCTTGGCACATTGCCTCTTTAAGATGTTCAAAGGCCTTCGTTGCTTCTGGAGTCCATAAAAATGAATCTTTCTTCAATAATATTGTCAGAGTTGCTGCTATTCTCCCATAATTCTTAACAAACTTGCGATAATACCCTGTCAACCTGAGAAATCCTCGTGGATGCTTTATGGATGTGGGGATTTTCCATTCCTTAATGGCTTTAATTTTGCTGGGGTCTACCTTAACACCTTCATGAGATACAATATGACCCTGATATTCCACCTCTTGTACTCCAAAGAAACATTTGGAACTTTTTGCATATAATTGTTTCTCCTTCAATAGGTTGAGCACCCTGTCAACGTGTTGAACATGATTCTTCCAAGACTTACTATAGATTAGTATATCATCAAAAAGTACTAACACAAATTTTCTAAGGAAGGGTTTGAAAATGGAATTCATCAAACGTTGAAATGTAGAAGGTGCATTGGTAAGGCTAAAAGGCATGACCAAAAATTCATAATGACCCTCATGAGTTCTAAATGTTGTTTTCGGAATGTCTTCAGTCTTCATTATGATTTGATGATATCCTGAACGAAGATCCAACTTGGTGATGTAAATCAATCCATGCAATTCATCCAATAGTTCATCAATGATAGGAATGGGAAATTTATCTTTAATAGTGAGTTTGTTGAGCTCCCTATAATCTAGACACATGCGCCATGATCCATCCTTCTTGTGCACCAATACTACTAGAGCAGAGAAAGAACTTTGACAAGGTTGAATTATACCAGCCTCTAGCATTTCTACAACCATACATTCAATTTCACTTTTTTGGGCATAGGGATATCTGTAAGGCTTGATGTTCGGAGGAACACTTCTTGGAATCAAATGAATAGCATGATCCTGATCACGAATAGGTGGGAGACCTTTGGGAGTCTCAAATACCTTGGAATGATTGTCCAAGACTTTTTGGAGATCTGGAGAAATAGATGGTTTTGATATGGGAACCTCTAGCGAACATAATTGTGCAATTATGCCCCGTTGTTCTTTCCTTAAAAGTTTTGTCATTCCATTGGAGCTAATTATCTTTCCTGGTTTCCCTGCGATACTTTTTAATTCAATTTCCTTTCCTTCCGAAGAAAATTTCATGAAAAGTTCTTGAAAATTAAAAGCTGTTGTACCCAAGGATTGTATCCATTGGACTCCTAGTACAACATCAACAACACCCATTGGAATGGAAAGCATTGGGCTATTCAATACATATTCTCCCATGGATAGCTTGATACTATGGCACTTTCCAGAGCAATTTATGGTTCCTCCACTTGCAACCATCACTTGACACTCTGGTGCTGGATATAAGAAGCAATTCAATTCCTTGGCTATATTACAATGAATAAAATTATGGGTACTTCCCGAATCAATCAACATTATTACATTTTTCTTCTTGATATGTCCTTCTATCTTGATAGTTTGAGGAGTGGTAATTCCAGCCAATGCATTGCAAGATATGGTTGGATTCATTTCTTCTTTCTCTAGGGTTTTTACTTGGTGTATATCCTCTTCTTTTGGTGTTTCTTGTTCCTTTTCTTCCTCCTCTTCACAATCTATGTAAAATAATTCCTTCTCAGCACACTTATGACCTTTAGTGTATTTGCTATCACAACTATAACAAAGCCCTTTTGCCTTTTTTTCTTCCAATTGTTGGGGTGTCAAACTTGTAGGTTGTAGATGGCTAGGGGAAATAACACTTCCATCCTTATAGTTGTGAGTGGTAGGCTTCCTTGTTGCCATAATTTTGGTTTCCATTTTTCTTGCCAACCTGAATGCCTTCTCCAATGAGTCAGGTTCCCAAAGGCGAAGCTCATGTTGGATGTTATCCTTTAAAGTCCATATGAACATATCAATCCTATGCTCCTCTGGAATATTTTTTACCCTTATATTCAATTTTTGGAAGTCCTCAATGTGCTCCCTCATTAAGCCCTTTTGTTTGAGGTTTATCATTTGGCTAAAAAAAGTGTTGTTTTTCGTATCCTCATAATGTGTTGTCATTTCTTCTGTAAAAATTGCCCAAGTCACAATTTGTTTACGAGAGCAAAGCCATTGATAGCATACAAACTGGTTTGGTTCCAAATATAAAGTTGCAATGCGTACCTTTTGTGTGTTTTGTACATTATGGAGATCAAAAAATTGCTCCATCTGTAGTATCCATATTACGGGATCCTTGCCATCAAGCTTCCTCATATCGATCTTTGGAACATGGTGGGTCTTTGTTCCAATGTTAGAGTCTATAAAATCATGATTAACATTTCTTTTGTTCTCATCATGAGTTTCCTCTACAACATTTTCGCCATTAAGAAGCCTTTCTTGTAGCAACTTTGCCAAACCTTCCTTCAATCCTTGGTCTTTCTTCAAATATTCCATGTTGTCATTCTTCAAATCATGATTAACATTCATTTTGTTCTCATTATGAGTTTCCTCTCCTACCTTTTTTCCATTACGAAGCCTTTCTAGTAACAATGTTTTCATACCATCCATCTTAGCTTCCATGTTGTCCATCTTAGCTTCCATGCTATCCATCTTAGTTTCCACACCATTCATCTTAGCTTCCATGCCATTTATCTTAGATTCCACGCCATTTATCTTAACTTCTGTTAGCTTTTGTGAGAGTGACATTTGTTGCACTTGGTCTCGTAATTTTGATATATCACGTAGCATTTCTTCCTCTTCTTTATGAGTCATGCTAGAACTTTCAGGTTGTTTACTAGGTGTTTCTATTTTATTTCTTTAGGGCATCAATTACCGATAATAATGCTTCACTATGCCCTTTAAATTCCTTCAAACTAATTTTTCAAACCAAGCTTATGCAAATATTTAAAAAAATACACACCTTTTTTCACTTTGTAGGCACTCAATATTGAATCTAATGTATCTCTATAATTTCAAATCTTCCAGTTCTAAAATTGCGACCTGCAGTAGTCCTCTATGTCCTCTTTCCAATGCCACTAGTCTGTTCAAATTTAGATTCTCCAAGAAAGAGTTACGCACAATCTCCCAAGATGACCTGATTATATACCTTTTTAGAAGAGCGAACTTGTATGAAGTGCCACATGTCACTATTTTGACCTTAGGGTTTGAAAAATATACATAGGAAACTACAGTCTATCCTCTTTCTATAATTTCTTACGAAATTTCAATATAATGCTCAAATCAAAAGTTATGACTGTTTTTCCCAGGTCACCTGTTTGGAATGTAATTCGGGAGTCTGCAAAAAGGCCAACTTCCTCATATCATATCTCCGTAAATATAGCGCGAAAAGCTCTGAAATTCGGACCCGAGGTTTATAATGATTTCAACCCAAATGGGTTTTTTTTTTAGTGTCTGAAACGTCGCAGAAAAAAAGTTATAATGAAAATGCCACGATGGCCTGTTTAGAACAACGAAACCCTAGAATCCACAACTCTGATACCAAATGTTATGAAACCAGCTCACAAAAAGATAGAAAAGATAGATCAACGCCTTATAATTCAGCCTCTTCGAGGGGGAAACCTCCTTTACATTACACAAATGAACAATTCTTGGATGATCCAAATGACAAAACCTCCTTTCTATATATAGGAGTCTAAGGGGTCACAATATAACCCAAGCCGACCTAACCATAATAATATAAGGCCACATAAATAACAATAGTGGGCTTCTTGGGTGCACAATAATAACAATATGGGTACAAAATGGCCACAACAATGACAATAAGGGATACAATGACAAAAGTAATGGGGTAATCACTAGTATTATAGGTACCTAACATTGTCCTTTCAACGAAAGGTCATGCTACCCCTATCATGTAGTTTTGGACCTCTTATGCAAAACAATATCTTATATCAACTTTGCATGAGTATTTGGTGCCAAATCCTCCACAGAAGGTACAACATGCTTTTCTTCCTGATCCAACATGGAAGGATCATAGAGTTTCAGATTCTCTACATTCACAATTGAGTAAATGCACATGTATGGTGGTGAATTGAGTCAATAGGCATTATCACCCACATTTTCCAGTATCTCAAATGAACATATTGCAGAGCCTTGATTTTCTTTCTAGGACCCTGTAGCCTCTCCTTATTCAATTGTAGCCATACTTTGTCTCCCACCTTAAACGACTTCTTTGTTCTGTGTTGATCATGCATGACCTTATATTTTTCTTATGACTTTTGTGGTGTCCCCTGTACCTGTATATGGATCTGCCTAATCTTCTCAACATTTCTTTTAGCCCTCAAGGCATCTCTTGTAAGATCCTCCCTTACTCCTCCATCCTACCCATATGCAATATCCAAAAGTGAAGGTTATAAATATCGAAAACAAGTTTCAAATGGGGACTTGCTAGTAGAAATGAAAATTTCTCTATTATAAAAGTGTTGTATATGTACTATATTTTCAACCCAAGTCTTCAAATGCTTCTGATTATAACCCCCCTAAAGCTGCACCAAAGTCCTATTGACTACTTCTATATGCCCATATGTTTGAGGATGGAATTCTATAGCGCTCTTCAACTTCGTGTCCATCTTCTCCCACAATGCACTGAGAAACCTTATGTCCTTGTATGACGATGCTCCTTGGTATCCCAAAGTGCACCTAGACTTGTCCAAAGAACAAGTTTGTGTTTCTTTCCCATTGATGGTATTTTTACAACGCATTAAAGCAAACATCTTGTTGAACCTATTAACTACCATGAACATGTAGTCATGTCCCTTCCTAGTTGTTGGTAAACCTCCAACAAAGTCCATGAAAATGATTTCCCAAGGATGAGTGGGTACATGTAAGGGACGATATAGACCGTATTTTCTATTACTTGGCTTGCTGGTACAATAAAACATGCATCCTCGTATGAACCTAGCTACTCGTTCTTGCATCTTGGGCCAATACCAATACATTTGCAAGTTGGCCACTGTCTTCCCTACACCAAAGTACTCTTGGTGAATGCATCCATGTGTATCAAAGTTCCCAAAGCTATGACCTTTGATGTGGGTGGCCTTGAAAGCATGTTGGACAACTTGTTTGTGCTTCCCTTCTTGTACTTGATCACTACATGAAACTGTTGTAGAAACCCCATCCACTTGTAATGCCTGGTCTACTGTAGCATACTATAGGCCTACAAGTACTACAATGGCTAGTGATTTGTGTGGATTATTGTTTCCTTTCCCATTAGATAATGCTTCCACTTCTTCAAATATTGCATTGGGGCATAAAACTCTTTATCGTAGGTAGGGTATTTAAGAACTTCCCCATGAAATACTTCAGAATGGTAGAATACAAGCCTTCCTCCCTACATCAGGACCGCTCCCATAGCATACCCACTCACATATGTCTACACCTTGAAGGGATGCTACAAGTTTGTTAATGCTAGAACTTGTTGAATGGAGTTAGAGGAGGAAGGGTTTAGCTAAATTTATAGGTGCAGTAAATTTAGCATGGGGAACCAAAGGTGAGCCAAAGAGGTAGTTTATGATTTACCTCATTATTTTGACTTAGGACAATTTTAATTTTACTGTAGTAGGCAATTGAAGTGATCTCAACCATCCATTGAGATAAAATCTCAACCATTCGTGGAGATGGTGGGACCAGGTTGAATTCAAAGGAGGAAAAAGGCTGCAAACTTGGCTCATTATGCACTAGACAATTTGTGTGTTCAACTTAGCAGAAAATTGATGTTTAGTTCAATGACTAGGGCTTTAGTTTAGTGCATCTAGGGCAAGAAATATAGGTCAAACAACCTCATAATATTCCAACCAACATTCATCTTCAGCTAGGCCGATTTTAGTTGTGCAAAGGGGCCATACTCAGGCCATATGAACTTGTACGATTTATGTACAGTGCGTAGATAGTGAGGCCGGGAGGAAGCAGAACGCAGATCAACTTTTGTTGAGAGATCCACAAAGTGAAGGGGAGTATTACCTCTTTGTAATAATTTTTTGAATATTGTAAATCACTGAAGCATAATAAGAACACACAAGTTCGTAGGTTTTCCCTGGAGTTAGGATTTCTGGGTAAATTTCTAGTGTACTGTTTTTATGGTGTGTCTATCTTTAGTTTTTCCTCTATGCATGCAAGTTAGGAAACTCAACATAATATTGAATTTAAGTTAAAGTTTAACTTTCAATTACGTTTCTTTAGATATTTAGTGTTTAGGTTCAGGGTTTCAAGAAACTAACATGGTATCAAAGCGTTGTCTCTGATTGAAGGCCAACATCATTGTTTCGATCTCAGGAGCAGGTTAAAGGCGTAAATAAGAGCACAATTCAATTTAGAGGTTGTGCTAGGATTTCTGGAAATGCGACCTAGGGTTTCTAAGAAGATTGATTTGTAGTATGGCATATTTGTGGCTAAGATTTGATGACAACCTTAATGGGGCCTCAAATTTTTGTTCTTGGAGGGAGAGGATTGGTGTAGTGTTGGAGGAGCAAGGAGCTTGGGAGTTTGTGGATAATCCACCAGCCCAACTAGCAGACCCTCAAGAACTGGCTCAACACAACAATAAAGATGCAAAGGCCAAAATAATTATCCTTGAATGATTTAAGGATCACATCATACCTCACCTATTCGACATGAAGACATCAAAGACTACATGGACAACCATCATAGGTTATACTAGGGTTTGTGTAAAGCTAGGAAGCTGGTATTCGAAAACAAACTTAGAAACACTAGGATGGAAAAGTATGAGTCTGTGTTCTCATATCTCACCAGGTTCACCTAAGTGAGGGATGAGCTAGATGGAGTTGAGGATATAGTCTCAGATAAAGGCCTTGTTAGTTTTGCAATGTTGGGTTTTCCCAAGTCATGGGGAACCCTTACAGATGCTATTAGTGGCAGAGAAAACCTACCAGGATGGGATAGGTTGTGGAGTGACTGCATCTAAGAGGAGATATGGAAGCAGACCAAAGTTGGGTTTCACATAAAGACCGAGGAAGAAGAGAATTTTTCCCTAGCTGGAAAAAGGGGCCAGGCAAAGGGAAATAAAGGTGCAAGAGGGGCAAAGTCCAACTCCATAGGTGAGAAGAAGAATAACTCATCAAGATAAAGTGCTTCTCTTTCAATTTGGGGAACTACTCTATGAAGTGTCCAAACATGAAGAAAGGGTCAAAGGAGGACCAAGTGGAAACATCAATAGAGGTGGAGTTCACTTCCCACTTTGAGAGGGAGTTCTTGCTCATATATTGCATGGAAAGCTCAGTGGCTAGCAATGTGTGGTATGTTGACAATGGAGCATCCTATCACATGATTGGGAACAAGGGGTATTTCAACTAATTGTCTGAAAAGGACATGCAGTTTCACAGAGAGATGGTAGATGATAACATATACCTAATCAAGGGTGTGAGTACTGTCAAGTTTGAGAGGGAGTATGAGAACCCTCTCTACCTCGGAGATGTTCTTTGTGACATCCCCTTTGGGTTAATTCCCCTTGTAAACATTTTCTTGTAATTATGTAACCATAAATTGAAAATGGATGAGAGAGGGACACAAATTCCATAGCTTGAGGAGGGAGATTACTTGAGGATTTGGTTATCTTAAATATCAATCATAGGTTGATTGAGCGGTTTTAATGGGTTGGTTTATGCCATCAATTAGGAGCTAGATAAGAGTACAAGGGCCATGCTTCCTTGGAGAAAGGCGCAATCAAGATAGGACACATAATTAAATGGGGATGATAGCATTGTTGAGAAGTTAATCCCAAAGAATATAAGAGAAGAGTGGGCAGTTGGATTGCAATTCATAGACAAGAAATAGGGAGAATGTGGGGAATACGTGGCATGACCCTACATGCGAGGAATGTTTATCGCAAAATGTTAGAAGGACGATGTTGGGGAATGAGTGTGGATAGACCAAGTGGTTGCAATGTCGACGGATTGGTCTGTGTAGACCATGAGGGAAAGTAGACAATTGGTTGGTTGCAACAAGATGAAGGGGAGGCTGAGAGGCTGCTGGTGACATTCATTCATTCACAAAGGGAAATATTTAGCATGGGGGAAGAGGAAAATATTTCCTCATGAAGAGGAAGGGAATAGGAGAAAAAAAGAAATTTGACAGAGAGGGAGAATTCAGAGGAAAAAATAAACTAGCTGAAGAAGCCCAAGGGGGTTTGTTGGTGAAGGATAGAGAGTAGAGGCTTTCCAAGGATTGTTGAAGCCATCGAAAGTGGTTTTCCTTGGGACTGAAGAACCCATTGTGAAGTTTGTGGATTGATGATGCTATTAGCCAAGAGATAGAGACACTCAGGTACTTTGTTGCTAAGGAAATACTGGGTGTGGCCGTGGGTTGGGAACACTGGTTCTTGCATTCTATGAAGAACTACCTAAAAATGGTGATGTATGTGCTTCCATGGTAGTCTATCCACTTGAGTAACCTTCCCATATTGAGCTCTCTTCCTCTTATGGTTTTCCTAAGGGTTGAGGAATCCAACAAGTGTAGTTTGCTCTAGGAAACCACTTGGAAGTTTTTGGACTAAAGAACCTCCTAACTTATCAATAGTTTTTCCAATTGAAGAACCTTCCCATAGTTACATACAAACTCTCCTCTTGTCACTAGGAGTGGCTTTCTTTGTGGACTAAAGAACCTGCTGAATTAATAATAGTTTTTCCATCTATTGAACTTTCCCATGTTATGATGAAACTATCCTTCTGGATTAGAGATGTGATTTCCATGTGCTTACAAAAGAACCTTGCATTGAATTTGACTGAGTAAAGGCCCAACGATATGACAATGGGGGAAAAATATTGGGAATAATTAAGGGAAGTGTGCCCTTGTGCATTTGATTATCTAATTAGTTGGTGGGTAAGGTGGGTTACGTTGGGAGGCCCTGTTTACGTCGAGAGCATTGTTTTTACTTCATTGAGAAATCCTCCTCAAGCTTTGGAATCTAGCTCAGGGGTGACAACTGCAAGAAAGAATTGGTTGCAGCTTGTCTATGATTGGGTGGAGAGTTGTAGTCCCAATCTCGGTTTCCAGATTTCCTATTATAAGGTACATTAGGAGAATTTTAAGGTCTAAAATGAGCCTCCTGAGAAAAATGTACAACCAAAATAAACTTTATAAGAACCAATAGGATTCAAGATAATAATTTCAACCATGGGGGATGATTCACCATTTTTGGAGTAAAAAGGTAAAAAGATTAAAAAATAATAAAATAATAAAACTACTTTTTCAACTTATCTCCCTAAGGTTTTACTCAAATTTCGAGCGGGAGTACTCGTTGGATGCAAAATTTAATTCCCCATCCAAGGAGTACCCATGTTGCATACTTTTGATGGACCCTGCTACACGAAAAATGAGAAATACATGAGAAAGCGCGATTCAAATCACATTTTTCATGTATTTCTCATTTTCGTGTAGTAGGGTCCATTGAGAGTATGCAACATGGGTACTCCTTGGATGAGGAATCAAATTATGCATCCAACGATTGTTGCTGCTCAAAATTTGAGTAAACCCATAGGGAGATAAGTTGAAAATACGAGTTGAAAAAATAGTTTTTTCTTTTTACCTTTAACATTTGATGATGTAATCTAATCTTATTTTATAATTTCCTTACGAGGCCCATTTTAGACCTCAAAATTCCCCTAATGAGTATTTACTCAAGCTCTTGTGCCTTGAATGTTGTATACATGTTTATATGTTGGTTAAAATGACAATGCTAAGTTGAGTACTGCGATGTCCTGCATGAATGAGGAATGATGATTTCATGTGTGATTCTTGAGTAAACGAATGAAATATCATATGCATTCATGAGACTGTTTAGCGTTCCATACTTTTCCTAAAGGTCATATGAATCTTTGAGTTGTTATGAGCTTGACTAATCAACTTAAGTGTGAATGAGATGGGTAGATCTCTATTATGTTTGTCATGTTGTTAAAAGAATGGATATCATGCCTTGTTTATGTGTCACAAAATCTTAAAAGAGATAACTCATATATATGTATATAAATACGAGTATAACCAAGTCAGACTTGTGTTTAATATGAACATACAAAGATATATACATAAAGTCGATTGAGCCAAGTCAATTCAACTGACCTTATCCAATTGAGGCAAGTCAACTAGTTTGAGTCACTTCAACTGGTCTTGTCTAGTAGAGGGTGGAATCTATTCGACTATCTTATCGAATCAAGGTAAGTTGGCTAGTTTGAGTCGTTTCGACTAGTCTTGTGTAGTCGAGGTAAGTTGACCAGTTGGGTTGTCTTCCACTAACCCTGCCTATTCATGCTATGTCAAGAGATGAGTATATAACCTAAATATGGGAGATAGGTATATCTCTATTATAGTAATTTGAATTCTGATTGAAATGGCTTGGCTATCCAACCCTAATTTCTGAATTATGAGCTCAAGGGAGACAACTCTCTTTATATAAATTCATACATATGTCACATATGACCAAGTCTATCCAATATTCATGCATAAGCTCAGGAGGGATATCTTCGGGATATATATATATATATATATATATATATATTGTTACATGTCGAGTCAACCTGGTATATTGCAAGCTCAGGAAGTATAAAGTGATGTTATGTATGTTTATACATTACAAAGGAAAAACCATTATAAACTTAGGAGGGTCAATGATCTTGTATGCGAGTCCCACATTTCACACATGTAATCCCTTAAAGAGTTGCACAGGGCTGAGGCTAGGCTAAGCTCAGGAAGGATAGCGTGATGCTATACTTATATTCATATATGTATGTATAGGCTGGAAGCCCGGGAGTTTTGAGGGTTGGGCTTAAGTTATTAGTCCATAGGACTAAAATGCTGAGATCAAGCCTTGAGACCAGAGGTGTATATAGGGTTTATGGGTCCCAAGGCAAATCATTGGTGGAGATTAAACTTTGGTTGGATGGCAAGGATTCAGTAGCAGGCCCCCCACCAGGTCAAAAGGGGGGGGGGGGTTCACATTTAAATAATAGTCAATTTATGGTTAGGACGTATCATGGCTATTGATTAGGGGTAGCAGAACCATGCTCCAAAACTGTGATAACAGACCCCCACCCCTATTTTCCATGCCATGAAGGGGGGGTCTACATTCAGACCCGTCACCATCGTTGGATAAAAGTGGGCTCATAGAGGGGCTGAGACACACACACACACACATATATGCGTGTATGTATGTATGTATTGACATAATTATTGTTGCATCATGGGAGTATGTGGACCCCAAACTCATAATGTGGAATGCACAATTTTCAAGGGATGAGAGCCCTTAGTTGGACCCTTGATCACAAATTTGACTAACACTCAAGAGATTTTGTTTCAGTCCTTCCACATATAAAAAGTTTTTGAGCGTTATTTCTTCTATTTCAATGTTTACTACCCATTTCGCAACAATTTTTGTAGAGGCATTATTACCAATAATTCACCTCTTTAAGTTTGATGCACTTACTCTGATTTCCTATCATGTGTGTTGAACATCCATTGTCAATAAACCATTTAGTTTCCTGTATTTGAGTATACAACATGAGGCCATAATTTTCTTTATTTTCTTCTTTTTTCCATATAGTTGTATTTCTAAGGGGACAATCTTCCTTCCCTTGGTTGTGAGATCTAACTAGTCTACTTCTACAGTCCCATGCGTTGTGCCCAAAGTTGTTGCATACATAGCATTCAACATGATTTTGTAGTGGAGTAAAAGAATTCCTTCTTTCAATACCACTTTATTACATACATTTAGAGTTGTTTCTTAAGTAGCTATTCTTCAAAAAATATTTTCTTTCATAATCCCTTCTTGCATATGACCTACAGTCAACTGTGTTATGACCAAACTTATTGCATGAGTAACAATATCCATAAAATATAAATTTGTACATGGATGAAGGGATAACATTGTTGATTCTATTTTTCTTGCCTCCTTTGCCATATCATGACTGATTCATAGCTGTTGATTTCTTTGCCTCTTACTTGTCTTTTTGGGTACTGCTGATCTTGGCTTTCTATTACTGTTCTTTGGTATTTGTTCATATCCAAGGCTTGTATTCAACAATGGTGATATATGAGAACTGAGGATATGATTTAATGACTTAGAATTTTTAATGAAATTTGAGCTTCGATTAAGCTGATTTATGGTATTTTCAAGTTCTTTTCTTAAGAGAACAATTCCTTCTTCCAATTTGCCAATGTTCTTCCTTTTTTTCAACTGTTTTGACCTAATCTCCTTTATCCTTTTGGTTTCTTCTAGTTCAATTTTTATAAGAATGGCAAAATCTTCAAGATCTACTTTTGCTTCTATTTCTTTAGGATCACTTTGGGCTATGAGTCATATCCATATGTGGGTAAATAAGGATGTTGAAATAAAGGTAACCAAACAATGCAAAATTGGATTTGCTATAAATGTTGATTTTATTGATGAAGTAGAATTGGATATAATTCCTCTTGATTCATGTAGAGTGGTGTTTGAAATTCCCTATATTTACATGTGGGATGTAATCTACATGCAAATTTCAAACCAAAACCATCTTATCAAGGATGTAAATCTTTCACCATCAATGCGCATAAGGGAAATTCCAAAATTGTGTTGGTAAGTGCCAACCAAGCCAAGAAACTGATTAGTTTTAGCAAGAAGTATGTGTTATTGTTTTTAAGAGAAAACCAATCTATAGAAGAGTCAGTGAGAGAAAATTCATCCTTGGAGGGGTGTATTAAAGAAAAAAAACAACACCTGGAAGAGTTGCTACATGCATACTTGATGGTGTTCTAGGAGCCCAAAGGGCTATTACTTGAGTGGGAGGTGGAGCATGAGATCTATCTATTTCTAGACTCCCCATTGAAAAACATTGGGTTGTAGAAGAAGCCCATTATAGAATGAAGTGAGGCGAAGAAGAAGTTGCAAAAGCTATTGGAATAGGATGTCATTCAACCAAGTACCTCACCATGTGGGTCTCCCATCATATTTGTGCCAATGAAGGTTGGGATTTGCCATGTGTGTATTGATTACATGGAATTAATCAAAATTATTCTCAAGAATAGGTTCCCCATGTCCATAATAGATGATCTACTAGATCAATTGCACTAAGCTAAATACTTCACCATCTTGGAATTAAAGTCAGGCTATCACCAGGCTCGAGTCAGAGAAGAGTATTCCTAGAAGACCGCCTTCAAAACCAAGCAAGGATTGGATGAGTGGTTAGTCATGTTGTTTGGCCTATGCAATTCACCAACTAAATTTAAGAGGATAATGAATGATACACTATGCATTTTTATAGATTCATTTATTATTGTCTATTTGGATGATATACTAGTATACAATGCTACTTGGGAAGGGAACATATCACATTTGATGTAGTTTCTAGAGACATTAAAGAAACACCAACTGTTGGAAAATCTCAAGAAGTGTGAGTTTGTATAGTAGTCTTTGGTGTATCTAGGATATTTGATAGGTGGAGGAGAACTGAAGATAGATCCTTTCAAGATGGAGGCCATCATGAAGTAGCTAGTGGCTACTAATGTTTATAGGGTCAAGAGTTTCATTGGGGTAGCACAATACCTAAGGAAATTCATAGCTACATTTTCAACAATAACAACGCCACTCCATGCCATAACAAGAAGAGGCAAGAGTTTCCAATGGGGAAAGGGTTAGTCGAGGGCATTTAAGGAGTTAAATAAGAAGATTAGTCAAGCACTAGTTTTGGCATTACTAAACTTTCAATAGCCCTTCGAAGTTGTTATCATGAGAAAATCGTACACTCATCTGTATGCATTAGAAGACACTCAAAGCCAGTGATTAATACATACAAATGTGACATTTTCAACTGGAAGCACCATGAAGACTAAAAATCAAAATGTTTTCTAAAGTTCAAGTTAAAAAATTGAACTTCGTGGGTGCACCATTACTGGAAATTAACAGTCGTGTGACTATTTCTTCGATAGCCACACGTTAGCAAAAAAATCCAGTCAACACCTCAGGCCACAAACTTTCTTGAGAAACACTCCAAATCTTGACATGATGGGATGACAAATTTGAGCCTTGAGCCCCAACAAGCCTTAAAGGAAAGGAATTGGTAGCTCTTATCTCATTTATGAGGTTAACTGCCACATTGATGAGCTAAGGGCAGGAGTGTCCAAGAAACTCTATAAATATGAGTTCAAGAAGAGCTTCAAAAAAAGAAGCAAAGCATTGTTATGCTACCAAAATTTCTCCTGAGAAATCAAACATTTCTTTAAGAAGATGATTTCACCATTGAGAGAGTCTTCATACTTCTTTGAGAGAGAGGTGAAGCTTGTAAGGAGATTGAGGAAAAAAACTTCCTTGTTGAGGATTTTTGAGCACCATTGCTCAAACAATTCTCTCCAAGTGTCTTTTGTTCATTTATTGTATCTCTTCTACATTAAACAGTCAATAAAGATAATCATTTTCCATTACTTTGTTGATGTGTTTGCTTCATTAAGCATTGTTCATGTGTTTGCTTCATTAAGAATTGTTCATGTGTTTACTTCATAGTTTTTATTTTATGTTCATGTATTCATTATTTCTGTTGTTTTCCGTGCTTTATTTATCTATGCTTGTCCACTAACAACAACCAATTTCTTGTACTTTCCTTGTAGGTAACAACCAACTCCAAGGAAGGTGTCTTTGGTACTCCATAGCAACAAAAACACCATTACAAGATGGCGACTCCACTAGTTGCCTTTCTTTCATCTCACAGTTGTTTTTGCAGGACCTTTCTCTATGTATTTCCACTCCATTGTGCCTCTGTTAGCTCCCTGGAATTTTTGCAGGCCCTCTTGGACTTTTTTTTCAGCTAAGAAAGTTGCCTTCTTAATTTTTCCCGTCGGTTGTGTGACTTTTATCATGGACAAACACACAATTTGCATGTCTATGGAGAGGAAAACTTGTGCGGTTTACAAAGAGCACAAAAAATCAATGCAATTTTTATTTCCCATGTGATAGGTAGCCTTTAGTGAATTTCTTTCACCTCTGCATATTTTTTCCAGTTAGTTCAGATTGTTTAATTTCTTTACTAATCATTATTAGTAGAGTAATTACTTAGTCTTTACTTTAAAAAATTGCATTTCACACATAGCTTAATTAGCAAAGGATTAAGAGGCCCATTATCCACACATATTTTTTGCTAACCAAAGCATTTTTATTTGATTAGTTTTGGGACTAGGACCAAGTGTTATTAAAGAAGGGGAGTAGTCTCTACTTCCCTTGTGTCTTTCAGACGATCTTGGGCTTGCATCTGAAAGCTTTCTTAGAGCACTTGGTTTTTCCATCTCCCACTGTCCACATATTATTTATTTTCATGCAAGGAACAATCACAACTTAGTGTAAGTAGGGGATATTGTAAAGGATCATCACATATCCACATCTTTACACACTTTGTATGTTCACTTTGTCACTTTCACACACATTGCACTCCACACACTAAGCTTCTCTAAGATTTGTACAAAGGGCATCCAATTTCAGGAGCTTTTGTACTTAGTTTATTTTAGCTTACATTTTCACACCATAAGTGAAGAAAGACTCCTAAAAGAAACCATAACTTGAACAAACTAAATTTCCCCACAGGGGCCATAAAATATTTTTTAGTTCAGGTTATGACCATAACATGTAAGCATCCCATAAGCCTCCATGGTCATATCGCATTTTTGAAACATAAAAGTTGACTTTAGGGTGCTTCAAATCTGTAATCATCCCATGGAAAAGACTGCCTGAGCATGTCAAAGACCCAATTCAGAGGGGCTTCCACTTAGGTACCAATATGTGATGTACTATATGGGGCTACCTGACCTGTATAGTGCTCGATACTGGTGACTAATTACCAAGAAGTTAAAGACTCGACTACTCCCATGGGACGAAGATATCTTAGCAATGAATTTTAGGGCATATTTCCCCATAGGTGGAGGTGTGGGAAGCACTGAAGCCTCATTCATTACCTTGGTTAATTCTTTTGGCTGCTGGAAGTGTCGCTAATTCTTTCAGGTCGTAGCCCCATAACTCTGCAAGGCCAAGTTACTTTGAGAGTGGAAAGGATGAATAATTCTTCATAGGATATTTTATTATCACAAAACAAGCAAAAACCATTTTTCTTCTTTGATTGATCAAATAACATAACTTAAAGGGAAAATAACCATTTATTTTTCGCTTTGTTTTATGTATGTGATTTATTTTATTTGATACATATCCCCTCCCTTCACTATAAGAAGTGACACACACTCCATGTGACACCATAGGGGACCCCATAGTTCCCCGTCGCTCTAGGCGCTTCCGAAACCTCCCCCCATTATTGAGAGGTGTGCCAGGTTTCTCACCATTCAGGGGTAGAAGACATCATGCAACCATTGTTATAGGATCATCCTTTATCGATGCAACATTGATTGGGACCCCTCCCCCTCAAAGCACTCATTTCACCACCCCTCATAGGAGTCCACACGCTACCCCTCAGGGGAGTCCACACACCACCCCTAAATAGAGTCCACGTGGTTCCCACTAGGGTAACCCCTCTCACACTTCGCTGCAAGGAACTCCTTTACACATTGCTGTTCAAAATCATATATCGATGGAGAACAACACCAAAATCTCATTTTTAGCTTCCTTAAATCTCCCAGATTTGAGAAAGTTAGCCAATGACCCCATTGCACATGGTCAGAATTGGCCACCCATTCCAACCAGGTTACCTTCGGATATACAAAAATTCAAAGGGAAACAAGAGGAAGATCCATGAAATAATGTTATGACCTTTCATCTTTGGTGCTCATCCAATAATACTACAAATGACTCTGTTCACCTATGACTGTTTCAATGCACTCTCACAAGGCCTACAACGAAATGGTACATAGGTAAGGACTCTAGTTCCCATGCAACCTTTGACTCTTGGCCAACTCATTTCTCACATTCTTCCAGCTCCCAATTTTCCAAGACTTAGGATTGGATCTACTCACCCATTTCCGGAAAATTTCAGCCACTCACATGTCAGACTATGTACATGAATGGTGGAAATGTCGTAGCCTATGCAAGGTACACATAGACAATGACCTTCTCCTCGAATTATTTTGGAGATCTCTTACTTCAAAAATATCAAAAGATGTGGCTTCCGCATTCTCACAAAATGAGGAAGAGGCTATCAATAAAGCTCAACAATTTGAGCTCATTTACACACAGTCCAGATGCCTCTACCATGTCCTCCTAGATGCACCTCGCCTACAATATTTTAGACCAGAGCTACTAGAAGCATCTAGTTCCATAGACGGGTTAATCAAAACCATAACCCAAAATCAACCTGGAAACACTTTCCAGCAATCTTGATATGTGTACAGTGGCCAAACCACTTACAAACCATATGGTACCACACCTGCAATGCGACCACCATCCAACACAAGATATTATCCCAATCAACCTACACCCACGCAAAACCATCCCATTTAGGGTGGCCAATAACCTCCCATACAGGGTGGTCAATACCCTCCCGCACAAGGAGGTTAGTACCCTCCTAGGGCCACAGAGGTGGGTTCACTTCCCAAAGCATTTACGCCAACCCACGACAAGGGAACCCCTACTTCCCTTTTGTAACATCCTAACATAATAACCCACCAGCACAACCTAATGCTAGACTAAATTTCATGCAACCTTCTTTCTCGCAACAATAGTAGTCATTTGAACAACAACAGGCATTTGAACAACTGAATACGGAAAATCCATGTAATGCCACTAAGAAGAAAGGAAAGAACAAGGAGAAAGAGGAACCTTGACAGGGGGTAAACAACCAACAACAACCTCTACGGGCATCGGCTAGGGGCACTCCCCCTAAGCATAACCAAAACCAAGGCTAGACCAATAAAAACCCACAAAAACAAAACAAGAACCCTAGTCTACAAACTAACCATGCGTGTGCTATTTGTGGGGAATATGGCCATTATACCCACCATTTCCCTCAACTCCTTGAGTTGAAGAGGATAAAAGATACCAAGGGGCAAGGGGAGTAAAAGAAACGACCTACAGTAATGAAAAATCCCTTCCCCCACCAAGGAGTGGTAAATAATCAACATGAACACTCCCAACAATAATATTTGAATCCTCCTAGAGGAAATTCCCAAAATACCACCAATCATGACATTTACATGGCAGGGGAAGATGTTCTCCTGCAAATGTGAAACCGAGATTATAGAACTCCCCTGGAAACCAACCCTTCCATCACAACCACCATGACAATTGCAACACCTTTGATGATACCTCAAACCCTGGTAGAGACCATTCCACGAATGGTCAAAGGCCCTCTACGTCGAGCAAGACATAATTGAAAGGTTGCTCATAACTTCAACATAGTAGTTGACCTAGCTCAATCCCCATTAGATATGTCAATATTGGAAGTATTACAAACATGCCCAACTCAATAGAAATCCCTCCTTTCCACATTAAGCACAATCGACCCAAATGATTCTCGTTTGATGTCTTTCGATTTGGATAATGCTACTCCATGCCTTCCATCGATATTCACCTTCCAAATTCCAGTGATCATTCACAACATTAACAACCATTGCTGCATTGTTGATGAGGGAGCATCCACATTTATCATGTCCAAAATATTTTGGCATAAAATGGGATCCCTGAGCTCAAAGCATCACCCATCACCCTTAGAGCATACAATGGGTGCCCTTCCGCCCTCGTTGGCCTTTTCCAGGACATTCAGGTCGAGCTCACCAGCATAACTGTGCTCATAGACATAAAAATCTTGGATTCCTAGTTGGATTACAATATCCTTCTTGGTCATGTATGCTATGATTGTAGGAACATCTTCAGTATTTCAAATCATGATGTTCCCTCGTGATGAGAAAATCATTACAATTAACCAACTCACGTACTATTCAAAAAATACATCAACCACCCCTGATGGTGTTTTACCTTTCATAGGATCCACCCCAAAATTTATCACTACTTTTATTAAATCAGGTCCAATGTTGTTCAAGCCATCATCACTCCTTGGTACATACCCTGGAGACCCACCTTTGATAGAGGCTGCCCCCGTAGCCCTGGTGTGCATGATGAGTTCATCAAATACCCTTAAAACTCAGGAGCTAATTCCAGACACCCACCGTGCTGCGATTACTGACCCTACGTTCCTACCCTACGCTATCACTCAGACACCCTTCTTATACCCCCCACCTGGTTTTGTCTCGCACCAAGTCATGGAAACACTCACATTGCCGAATATGGATTTTGTGATACCTGTATGGTATCTAGCCCCATAGACCATGTCAACAAACTCAGGTATTACCTCGACGAGCATCATTCCTGTAGCCACCCCTCATGAAACCACCCCAAAATGAGTTACACCTTCATCGACACCAATAGGTGCCAACAAGAGGGATAAGAAAAAATGGAAGAAGGTGGAAGCCTCAAACACTTCCCCATCTAGGGTACCACCACCTATGCATTGTGTGAAGTATTAGGGAACCCTACCAACCTGTGCCCCAAATTATAGGAGTTGAAAGCTCTTCTTCATGCCCCAAAAACACTAATAGCTCCACCTACACCTTCTGGATAAAATGTCACACCAACACGTAATAATGCATTTCACACCAACCATTCATGCGCCATATGTGCAGAGTAGAGACATTACACTCATCATTGTCCCAAAATACCTCATTATCGAGATGCATGAGGTGCAATCGTTCAAGCCAATACTATGACACCATCACTTCCCACCATGCCAGTGCTGGATGATGGGTCCAAAACCATTTTTTGTGTATTCAAGGAAGAAGCACAGTGCATTTTTAATCCATGTGCCCATTTTCATCCTACCTCTCACCCGTGGTCAGTATCTAGAAGAATGGCAAGTCCGCCTTAGGAAATATTGCGAAAACCTTCCCACTCATGCACCCTATGCAACATACCTGGCCACTTGATTAATTAATGCCAACAATTGGGCAATATTAGAGATGCCTTCCTCTTGTTGGTCCATATTCCTCTAGCTACTCACTCAAATCAACTTAGACATTCACACAATCATTGTCACATTTTCTCCCAAGTGCATCATACATGGAATTGTCAATACCTTCCACGTTTTTGAGTAGAAAGAGCAGCCTTGTGACAAACTAACATTGGGGGCACAAATCATTCTACCATCACCGATACTAATATCCAGAGGTGGCCTACACCCTTGAATGCCCCACCTCATGACATCAAATATGCATCATAATCTCGAACTATGGGAAACTTTCGATATCCACACCATTTACTACGTTAGCGTAGATCCTGCATCGTCTGCAGTTCACCTGTGCAATATCTGTACCAACAACTTGCATAGTTCTGAGACATGTCATATGCCACTAACATTTGGACAACTTAGAATATGACACCCACCAATTCACCAAATCCTTATACACTATCCTCTCATAGAGGAAGATGCATTAGGTCGTATTACTCCAATGTTATCTTGGGAATGTTCTCCCACTCATCATCCATCTACCATTATGAAGATTGTCCCACCACTTGGTGTTGATGACACGAAACATCACATACGATTCATTTCCTCGACTGTAGGAACCCTGTTTCATGTCATGTGCTCAACATTTCTTGGTGTCAAGACTACTAAACCCACCAAAAATTTGGTACCACCACCGATTGTGCAAACTCATCCAATATGCACATTTTCAACATCATTGGGTTTTATGACAACAACCACCGAATCATTCCCTTGTTTGTCAACTAATACAACTAGGTCCCAATCCAATCCTCATGGCTCACACAACCCATGACACCATTAGATAATATTTTTCACTCAGATGAAGATATTCTAGAGGCCATGACATAACCAAAAGTTCTATGGGATGCCATGCATCACCGTTCTTTCTTTCTACCCGCGAAATCATTTTCACCTATTGATGCACCAAGCCATGATATTTTCACAATAGAAATAAAGCACTTCCTAGCAACAAGACTGGTAGATTGGTTCAAAAATCCCATCCCTGCACTAGATGCATTTGAGGAAGGGAATATGTATAATATCTCACCTATAGTCAAGGTAGATATTTCCACCAAGCCTAGCTTAGTCGAAGAAATCTTGCTAGGGCAACATGCTCCCAAGACGAGGCGAACTCGTACAAAGCCCCTTTTCAAGAATATAGGGACATCTTTTCATGGGCTTACTTAGAAATGCCAAGAATTAGTCCTACTATCGTGGAGCACCACATTGACACATGCCCTAATGCTTACCCTATTAGGTAAAAGAAACATCAACTTCATCCCTATAAAGCAGAAGCGATCAAATAAGAAATCGATAAGTTTCACAAAGTTGGTTTCATCTACCCTATCGCTTACTCCTCTTGGGTTTCTAACCATGTACCCTTCATGAAGAAACATGGCACCATCCAATTTTGTACTAATTTTAGAGATCTAAACAAAGCATGTCCCAAAGAAAATTACCCTACACCCTTCATTAACCAAGTCATCGATACATTTGTCGGTCACGAAGCCTTATCCTTCATGGACAGCTTCTAAGGGTATAACCAGATTCAGATATGCCATATTGATCAGTACAAAACAACCTTTACCACCCCTTGGGGCACATTCGCTTATCAAGTAATGCCTTAGCTTTAAAAATGCTGGTGCCACCTTTCAGTGGTCCATGAGCTATATATTCCATGATTTGGATCATCTTATACTATCCTATTTGGATGACCTCACAACGCAATCCAAAAAGTGCTAAGACCATTTGGAAGATCTTTTCCTGGTGTTTCAAAGATGTCGACAATACAAACTATGCTTGAACCCTCTCAAGTGTGTCTTTTGCGTCAACTCAAGAAGACTATTGTGATTCATTGTTTCCAAGCAAGGCATTGGAGTCAACCCCCTGAAGGTCCAAGCCATTTGATAAATCCCACCTCCAAAAACTTTGAAGCAGTTATAAAGCCTACAAGGTAAGGCCAATTTCTTGTGCCGCTTTGTCCCCGATTACGCCACTTGTGCGCATGGCTTCTCACGCCTTCTTCTTCAGGACGTTCCCTTCCATTGGTATGAACAAGCCCAAAAATCATTCGAGGCCCTGGAAGATACATTATCTCAAGCTCCATTGATTAGCCCTCCTAACCATACCAAAGATTATACCCTCTAGTTATCAACATTTGAAGTAGCCATTGCAGGGGTATTAGTCCAAGAAGGACCAGATAATAGAGAGCAAGTTATCTATTACATCAGTAATAACCTCTTCGGGCCTTCCTTAAAGTATGAGCCAACAGAAAAAAATAATCTTAGCCCTTGTACACTTAGTACAAAAGCTTTGAAATTATTTCATCTTACGAACCACCACTGTAATAGAAAATATTAATCCCCTGAGTTATTTTCTCACTCGTCGTATGATGAACCATAAATATGTTCAATGGGTATTTATTTTGCAAGAGTTTAACTTATATTTTGCTTCCCTTAAAAGCAAGAAATATCTCATCCTTGCAGAGTTCATCATATATCTCCCTATAGAGTCCCAAGGGTCCCCCGTTAATGATTCTTTCCCGACGGACACCTTTTCGTCATATCTACGGATGACCCTTGGTACATCAACATCCTTCTCTTTCTTTGAACTCAAAAGTTCAACCCTTAGCTCACTCATGATGATGTCAAGCACATTCGCCATCAATCTCCATGTTACTTCCTTATGAGGGACATCCTTTATCGTCGAGGCATTGACACCATTCCTTGCCAATGTATTACTCTCGAGAAACTTGAGCAGGTCTTAAATGACTACCACACAGAGCTTGCGGCGACCACCTATCAGGGATGACCACTGCCCAAAAAATCCTTCATGCCAGTTACTTTTTTCCCACTTCATTTCACGATTGTATTCAAGCAATCAAGTGATGTGAACGTTGCCAGTAATAAGCTCACAAGGCCTGAGTTCCACCAGCTCCCCTTCACCCAGTCATCGTCGCAGAACCTTTTTGCAAATGGGGCATCAACTTCATGACTTGCAACCTGATGAGCCTCATAAATGGGTAATTATATGGGCTCATTTTACCTCCTAACCTAGTCAAATCAACCATTGTCTTAGCTTATTGTGTGATTTTCTGATTATATTCATGCTTATAGAGTGAGTTGAGTTAGTTATGATGCCATGTGGTCTAACATGTGTTTAATGCAGATTATTGATGAATTCTGGGGTCAAAGTCAAAGATCCAGTGGACAAATGACAGCAATAACTTGAAGTGGACAAAGGAGAGGACTTAAAGGAGGGAATCCCCCTCATTTATTACTCCTCACTTCGAATTCCCCTTCATTCATCTCGGAGTACAGGCAGCCAAGTCATGCACTAGAAGGTAGCCGAGCAAGTGGAGGATGGACGATGATTATCTTGAGTTTTGGGAGTCAAGCCTACCTGATTTTAAAGAAGCTGTTGGTAGCTTCATTTATATAAGTAGAGGGGCCTAGGGCCTCACTAGGGTTGGATTTTTGTTGAATTTTTTCTTATTTAAACTCTGCTCCAACTTCGAGCTTATTATTTTTGAGACAGTTTCATGTAATCTTGTTATTGTTTTGAAATAAATATGGAATCCTTTTTGAGTTAGCACTGAGTTACCTCAGAGGGCTGAAGCTCTTGATTTAGGGCCCAATCCAAGCAGCCAAGCTCCTCTTTACTTGTATTTGTATGTTTTATTTCAGGTTGTTGTTTGATGTATTTTTTTTATGGTTAAGAATATGTTGCTTTTGATGATTCAGTAGTTTTCTTCCATTTGTGCTCTCTATAGTAGGTTAAACAGTGATAAAAAGAAGATTCAAAAGGCTAGCAACAGTGCCTTGGCCTCTCTTCCTCCCTTTGGGACCATGATTTGAGGCAAAGACCCTCTTGTTGCCCCAAAAACACAGATTTTCCTCATTCATAGGACTTCTAGTGTTTGCAGATTTTTAGTGGTTAATAGTATAGTTTTTCTTTGCTTCAGAAATTCTTCATCATGCTCATTTATTTATTTACAATATTCTTCTTTCATGCTTTCCTTTCTTGCAACATTTCTCAGCATTTCCTTTCATAGATCATAGTTTAGACTAGTTTGATGCAAAACTCTGTTTTCCTAGATGCATTTATTTTATTGCTTGCTTGATTTGATCGATTGACTGTCAGTTGTTTATGCAACAGATCTCTTCTAGCAGTAGGTCAACCTATCAATGATCCCATCATCCATCTGATCCATGCCATACAAGTCGCCTAAGTCTCCCCTCAATTCTGCCTTAGTTTCCTGCATTTTCCATAGAATTTCGTCCTCTCTCCTTGAGCAAATCCAATCATCGTTCTCTCTCCTGATGATTCTTGGTAGACCCTAGGTGCCCTAACACCTTATTCCAACTTTCATCCACCTTTTCCACCCACTCTCACACCCTCAAAACAGCCAAAACTGCTCTCGGCCTCCTCCTGTAGGCCTCCTGTAGAACGTTGTTTTTCCTCCTGTAGATCTCCTGTGTCCTCCTGTAGATTTTCCTGTAAGCTTTCTTTTGAAGGCCGAGTGTGGGAAAAGCCTCTAGAAGGCCACCTGAGACCTCCTAGGACCCAACCACACCATCCTACATCCTCTCAAGTCCCAAATCCACCCTCCAACGCCACCTATTTGCTGTCACATTCATAAACAATAAATTATATGCATGTCAAATCCACATAAAAATACATAAAAATCCAAAAAGATGTTTTTTTCTAATTTAATTCCAGAAATAGCTTAGTTATATGTTGTTTACTTTCTTGAGTAAGTAATGGTATTCTTTTCATGTTTTTCATAGTGCTTTCTGCAAAAGTAGGATTAGTTGGTTAATTAGGATTTACTTGATTTGATTTACAATTTAGTCTTTCTCCTTTCTACAGTTAGAGTAGTATATGTAGAGTAGTCTTTCTCTCCTTTCATCACATATAGAGCTTCTTCTGGAATCCATAGAAGTTGGCTTGAGCTCCTAGTGATCTTGCGCCGGCTGACCAAGTGACTACCTACAGTAAGAACTAGTATTTGTGCAAACAACACCGTTGCTTCCAGTTTGTTACGGATTACTGGGTTGATAAAAGTAAAGTAGGCGGCCCAGGAGTTGCAGCATTATTGTTGCAATACTGATGCTCACCATCTTTTTAGCGTCGTTACCGGGGAAGCATCAGAGTATTCTGTGATTACTGCTTTCTTCTATTTTCTATTGCAACATTCTGCTAATAGTTTATTTCAGCAAAAGTAGACTAGTCCTTTCTTTTCTTTCAGTTCTGCATTTCCTTGCTTTCCTTTTCAATTCTGCAAATTTCATTTCAGCAAAAGTAGACTAGTCCTTCTTTTCCTTCAATTCTGCATTTCCTTACTTTCCTCTTTAATTCTGCAAATTTCATTTTATAAAGTTCATTTCAGTTAGTTGCAATTTGTTTTATTCAATCAATTTTAGTTTTGCAGGTACTCTCAGTGTGGGGAAAAAGAAAAAAAAACCAACCAAACAGATTTCCATTCATGCCTTGTAGGAATAGAGATAACTCAGGAAAATTTTTGCCCAACACCCCCACTACTTCACATAGCCAACCTTCTCTCTTCTTCGGTGGCTGCGATCAAGAAGAACCCTTAGGTGAACAACCAGACATATTTGAAGAACCTATAGGGGAAGAAGAAGAAGAAAACATTTCTTTGGAGCCAATGGCTGAACACAGAAATGCTAGGGGGAATGGAGAGAATAGAGGGTACCTTTCCCATTCGAGAGATCAATGGGGACACCCAAATGAAGAATATAAGCCCTTCCACCCTACCTCATTTCCATGGTCTAACTACAGAAGATCCTGACACCTTTTTGTTTGAGTTTGTTGTTATCTGTCGAACCTATGACTATGCAGAAGATGAGAAAAAGTTGAAACTGTTCCCTTCTACTTTGAAGGATGCAGCACTGCGTTGGTTCATGGGATTACTTGGCAATAGCATCACAACATGGGCTCAGATGCAGCAAGCCTTTAACAACAAGTATCGAGACTATTGTAGGTCAAAAGATACTAAAGAAGAAATTTTCTGAATGACCATAGGAAGTGATGAGTCCCTGGAGCACTATGAAGAGAGGTTCCAGCTTAGTTACAAAAGGGCCAGGTGTACAGTTGACACTGAGTCTCTGACGCTGGTCCTGCTCAGGGGAATCCGAGAAGATCTTTTAGACACCCTCCATTTGCTGGTTGGGGGAGACATCTACCAACTATCCTATGAGGACATAAAGACTGTTTTTAGAAACCATTCTAGAGTAGCCAGCAAGGAAGGTAGGGGGAGTCAACTCATAGCCAGTACCTCTTCCTCTAACTCATCCATTAAAGGAGAAATTGGAAACATGCTGGAAGACTTCAAGAGTGAGATGATGCAGACTCTTGCTATGCAAATGGATACCTTTCATATCAAAAGTAAACAAGAGGAAGCAGAGAGGGCTTTGGCCATTTTTTTCCCTAGATGCACCAGGAGGCATCCTAGGAATGAATGCCCATTGAACTCTATAGAGGTTTGTTTAGTCTGTGAAGAAAATCATTCTACAGATAAGTGCCCTTCCTTATCCAGACTTAACGCTGTATATCAAGGGGTTGAGGGAGTCACTGAACAACTCTATTACATAAACCAAAGGAGGTCGCATGGACCTAGACCATACCAGCAGGGGATGCAAGGGACATCCCAGGCATACTACAACCCCAACCAAGTCACTTCCATATCTTCTTGGGGCCCCCCTGCTCATCCTTCTTGGTCCACACCTCCTCCTTGGTCCTTCGCATCTCAATATCAAGCCCAACCCCACCCATTCATTTCAATCATATTCTCATCCACAACCTTAGTGGAATGCACCTCATCAATGGTGGAGGCCCTAGTATAACTCTCTTCTTGCTCTTTTGACTCCACCACCTGCCCAACCACAACCGCTACCTCCTGCTCCTCCAAAGTAACCCCAAATGCCTACCCAGCCAAATCGAAACCCGAACAACAAACATGCTCAGCAAGTGTATAGTGGGCAACCATCATGCCCAACTTATGTTGTGGAGATTCAAGAAATTAACTTGCGATCTGGGAAAGTTCCCCCAGATAGCCAGCCTCCACCCAGTGAGGTTGAGGAAGATAAAGATGAAAGCAAACATAAAGCAAATCCACCCTTTCCTGAGAGACTATCTGCGACAGTCTAGCCTACCCAGCAGAAACTGAACTCTTGGGAGAATTAAAACATTTATGTGTGAAGATACCACCTCTCCAAGCCATAAAAGATGTGCCTATCTACAATAGGTTGATCAAAGAGAAGTTATTTAGGCATCCAGGAAGGTGCAAGAGAGATGCCCCAACCATCAATGTCATAGGGCAACTATCCGACCGGATGTTAGGGCAGGTAATCTGTCCAAAATATCTGGACCCTAGAAGCTCAGTAGTTGATGTCCACATCAATGGCACCATGATCCCACACACCTTGATTGATCTAGGAGATGCTATTAATGTGATGACAAAGGACACAATGCTCAAACTCAACCTCCAGGGCTCCTTAAGGAAGACCACGACCGTGCTACAACTAGCAAACCGCTCCACCGTGACCCCTGAGGGGATTATGGAAGATGTGATGGTCTCCATTGACTCTTGGGAGTACCTGTTAGCTCTGCTATAGTTTGCAACATTTGATGGGAAAAAAGCAGGTTTGGCAGTGCTGGTTGTGCTTTCAAGAGGTTCGCAGCAATGGATTTCTTCTTCCCCTTCATTCTCCTTATTCTCCCTCGTAACCCCTTCATCTTTTTTTTCTTCCTAAACTCTGTGTAAACCCATATTTACTTAAACCCCCGCTTACACTCTTAAACTCCCCATTCCTCCGTTTTCCATTTAAATTTCTTTATAACTCCTTTTCCACTAGCTCTTGCGCATTTTTGTTTAAATGCTTTGAAAACCCCGATCCCCGTTTAAACCTCGTTTAAATGCATTCTTCGTTTATTCCTCGGCATTAACCTCTTAATCCATTATAATATGTTTTCTTTAACTCCCGGGCGCTTAACACATGAACCCGTGCCATACTGGCCCTTTGTCATTTTTAAATCTCCACCGTTGACCGTTTAGATCTAACGGTCTTCATTGTTTCATCGCATCCATTAAACATCAATCAGTTTCCCAGCCGCCTAACGGTCCATTGCAGATCGGATGGCTTGTGCTTTCCCCGATCGCGCGACCTGCGCACGCGATAGCCTGCGGGGGGGTGGTTTTGGGCGACCACGTGTTGTCATATTACAGGATCGCGCCCCACGTTACAGAAACCGCCTCCTCTGATAGGCGGTGCGGGGAAACCTCTTTCAGTCACTGTGTCAGCTCCCTACGCGTTAACGTTTGTGCACCTCTCATTTGCGATAACCGCCGGATCTGTCGTGTCCAGATCCGACGGCCCTCGTTGTCCCGACCTCATTGACCTCCGATAGCCCGCGTAAATCAATCTCCGCCGCCCGTTTGTTTAATCCAACGGCCCAAACTTGTTCCCGCTTCTCCCGATAGCCCCTGCAATTCATCCTCACCATTGATCCATGCGATCTAACGGTCGAGCCTTGTTCTCATCTTGTGCACGCCTCCGCCTCACTGGCTGTACCATTTTCGAGTGCTATCTGGTGCCAAGGAAGGAAAACAACGATCAGCCACCCTGTACCTGCACAATTAAAGTCTCAGCAACTGTAATTAATCAACAGAATGGCCGAAGGACAAACAGGACGACCTCTAGCAGTAAAAATCATTTATCAGGCATGGAATTTAATCCATAATTCACTCTAGCTGCCAGAGAAGGACATCAGACTATCTTAAAAGGTCGATTCTGTCCATTAAAATCAGTAGTGTGCAGCAAAGGCCCATTTCTAATTGTAAATGTGGTTGGTCCATTATGACCCCTCCACGCTTAGTAGTAGAGATATTTTGTAACCAACCTCAATATATACCAAGAGAGAGAATGTAAGAGGTTGATGAGTGTTATTTTGCTGTAAGGTTCAACTTCTAGAGATTGTAACTGTTGTGATACCTGCAGCGTCTGGTCTTCATTTTCAGCTAATGCAAGCTTCTTTTGCTGTTAATTGCTCACTGTCCACTTCTTCTTCTTGTTCCAGGTTGTGCCTGCTTTACATTTATTCATGTGTTGTTAATGTTTAGCATTAGAGGGGCTGTCATCCCACCTCTGTGTTAGGTTTTAGCATGTATCATTGAATTTGTATGCAGGTTTCTATTGTTTTAATGCTAGAGAGCTGTCATCCTGTCTGTGTATTAGAAAACAGATTTACAGACCTTTTAACTGGTTGCAGCCGGCCATCACAGGGTCCTGTGCATCTGCTGGTGTGGTCAGTTTTCTCCATTGTCACCTTATCCTCAAACTATGAGTAATTAGTGGTCTAAAGCCTTGTAGTCTGGGGGTGTTCACCCATGTCTGGGGTCAAGCACAGTAGAAGTGGTTATCTGGCTTGAATATGCAGCATTTCTTTCATTCATCCACCATATTTCCAACATTTTTGTTGAGTTTGTAATGTTCCCAAGCATCTCTGATATACAACCTAGGAGAGTTTCTTGGAGTGATAACAGTACCCTGCTGACTTATTAGTTCTCCAGCCAAAGGCAAAGCTCACTGGGTATCCTCTCATTCTGCGAAGACCCTAGTTGGCTATTGCCGATGCCTACATCAACTGTTGAGCTGGGAACATGACCATAAAGAACAGGCACATATCCAAACAACTAATCCTATATCCTCCCGCCCAACCCCTGTTAGAACATGATCTACCTCTCTGGTTGGAGGGGGAAGATGAGGATGAAGTCTATTATGCACCTCTTTGTGTGTTAGAAATCGCCATGGGGGGAAACAACAAGATGAGGATGATATGATTGAAAATTTGATTCTGAAGCCACCTCCCAGTGTATCACCGTTAGAGGACATAGTAAGAGAAACCCAAAACAATCCATCAACTGATCTCTGTGCGGCCAACTCCACTCCTCTCCGTGTTAAGAATATAGAGTTCGGTCCAGAAAGAACCTTTAAATCAATCCATCCCTATCCACTTCCCAGGAGAAGGAACTGTGTAGCTTGCTGAGAAAACACCTAGATGCCTTCGCCTGGAGTTATAAGGAGACGAAGGGAGTGCACCCTTCAGTATGTATTCATCATATATACATCAAGGAGGGTTGTAAGCTAGTTTGCCAGCCTCAAAGGAGGATTAATCCAACACTTAAAGATATTGTTAAGGAAGAACTACAGAAATTGTTTGATGCAAGATTCATCTATCCCATCTCTGATAGTGAATGGGTCTCTCTCCTTTGGTGCTAGTGCCAAATAAAAATGGTAAGTGGAGAATCTATGTCGACTATCAGGAATTGAACAAAGCCACTAAAAAGGACCATTTTCCTTTACTTTTCATAGATCAAGTGTTAGACGGTTTGGCAGGGAAAAACTTTTTCTCTTTCACTTGTCCTTGGGGTACCTTTGCATACCGAGTCCTTCCTTTTGGCTTGTGCAACGCTCTAGCCACTTTCCAAAGAGTCGTATTGAGTATATTTTTTGAATTAGTTCATGATGCCTTAGAGATATACATGGATGATTTTACTCTGTATGGCTCTGACTTTTAGGAAGCTTTATCTAATCTAGGAAAAGTTCTATACAAGTGTATTGAGATGAATTTTTGATGACTGAAGGGATCACGCTAGGTCATGCAATATCTCAACAAGGACTGCAGGTGGACCCCAACAAAATTTCCATCATCCAAAGGGTCCCACCTCTTCAAAAAGTGAGAGATGTCAGGAGTTTCCTAGGCCTAGCTGGGTATTACGGGAGATTCATTAAAGATTTCAACAAGATAGCCTCTCCTTTGTTTGGCCTCTTAGGTAAAGATGTCGAGTTCATATGGTCGGAAAACTATCAAGAAGCCCTAGATACCTTGAAGAGCAAGCTCGTGACTGCCCCAATTTTGAGAGGCCCAAACTAGGCCCTACCTTTCCACATTCACACAGATGCCTCGAACAAAGCAATAGGAGCAACCTTGGGACAAATTGATGAAAAGTTGCCTTATGCCATATACTTTATAAGCAAAAACTTGTCAAAGGCAGAGTTAAACTATATAGTGACTGAGAAGGAACTCCTAGTTGTCGTACATTCCTTAAACAAATTCAGACATTATATCACAGGCTATCAAACTTTTGTGCACACTGATCATGCTGCAATTAGATATTTAATGAACAAACCAGATGTAAATGCTCACATTATTAGATGGTTTCTTTTACTGTAGCAGTTTGATTTGACCATTATTGATAAGCCTGGTAAAGAAAATGTTGTTGCTGACTTTTTGTCTAGAGTAAATTTTCCTGCAGGTGAAGAAGGAATGGTGGATGACCAAATTCCAGATGAACATCTGTTTGCTATCTCAGTACTCTCTCCATGGTTTGCTGATATAGCAAACTACTTGGTTTCAGCACAGTTCCCACCACACCTGTCCTCAAAAGAGAAGAGCAAGATAGTAAGGAAAAGTGCCCCTTTCACCTGGATTAGGGGCAATCTCTTTAAACTTGGCCCAGATCAGATCTTGAGAAGATGTGTCAGGGAGGAGGAAGTCTTTGACATCCTCCTGACCTGTCATGACGGGCCTTGTGGAGGTCATTTTGCAGCAAAAAGAAATGCCTTCAAGATATTGCAAGCAGGCTACTACTGGCCCACTCTTCATCAAGATGTGAGGAGATATATCAACCATTGTGATCGGTGTCAGAGGATGGGGAAACCTACTCCAAAGGATGAGATGCCCATGCAACCTCAAGTGACCTTTGAGCCATTTGAGAAGTGGGGCATGGACTTTGTGGGTTTTGTCATCCCTCCTTCAAAACATAAACAATACATAATTGTGTGCACTGACTACCTGACAAAGTGGGTAGAAACAAAAGTAATCAAAGTAGCGACAGAGGAAAAAGTAGCTAAGTTTTTGAGGGAAAACATATTCTACAATTGTGGGTGTCAAAGAGAGTTGATCACAGATCAAGGCAGTTCCTTTACTTCCAATTTGATTATGGACCTGCTCACACATCATAGAATCAGGCATAGGACTTCCACCCCTTACCATCCACAAGCCAATGGGCAGGTGGATGTCATTAACAGAGCATTGGAAGGGATCCTGACAAAGATAGTGAGTAGTAGCAGAAAAGACTGGGCGGACAGATTAGTTGAGGCCACTTGGGCCTACAACACAACATGGAATACCACTATAGGGTTCACACCCTATGAACTGGTCTATGGGAAGAAGGCTTTTTTTGTTAATAGAATTTGAATTCAATACCCTCAAGATGGCAGCTTAGCTGGACCTAGACCTCAGCCATGCACAGAAAGAAAGATTACTTCAACTCAATGGATTGGATGAACACAGAATGCACTTCTCCATACAGAGGTAGTTCAGATTCAGAGAAAGATATGGCATGACAAAAATATCAAGGAGAATCAATTCCAAGAGGGAGATTAGGCACTACTCTATGATTCAAGATACAAAGATTTCAAGGGAAAGCTAAGGACAAGATGGCTGGGACCCTACATTATGGAGAAATGCAATGACAATGGTTCAGTTCTGATCAGAACCATTGATGATGAAGCCATCCCCATGTTTGTCAATGGACACTAGTTGAATGTCTACAAGAAAACCCTCTTCAAGCGAGAGTTCATTGAAGATTTGAATAAGACAGTGATGGTAGTGGATCATGTCTTAGCCTCCACTTCACCCACTCACTGAAGAAAAAGAAAAAATAAAAAAATAAGGACTCAAGTGAAAACCTCCATGAGGCGCTTGAGTCCCATCATTGGATTGAAAACCTCTTATGAAGCGGCCCAATGATGTCAAAAAGAAAAAAAGTGAAAAAAATAAGATCCCAAGGTGAAAACCTCCCTTAGAGGCGCCCAGGGTAGGCAATTAGGGTGAAAACCTCCTTAAGGTGCCTTGTTTTCAAAAAAAAAAGGAGAAAAAAAAAAGAGAAAAAGAAGAATGAACTTTCATTTGCATTGCAGGTTTGCAGGAGGATTACAGGAAGCAGCAGAAGGTGCTAAGGGAGCCCTAAAACCAACACTAGCACCTATCCTACCTTCCCACACCTTTCTCCATCATTCTTGGCATTTCTTTCACCTCACTGTGCTTCTTTTTTCAAAAAATGTGTTTTCTACGGGAGGCTCTGTGTTTTCTATTGGAGGCTCCTTTAGGAATTACAGAGAGCCAGAAATGGATATAAAAGGTAATTTGAGGGATAGGAGGGAAGCTTCATGAAGAATATATAAATCCTCCTACAGTCTTCAAACCTCCTTGCCATAATTTCCAAGCCTGCATCACACTCCAAGCATCATTCTTCTTCCTGTCCAAGAAAAACACAGAAAAAAAATAGTTTTTTCAGGAAAATAAAAAAACAAAAAATAAGAAAGGAAACAACACCATCCACCTCACCTGAAGCCTACCTAGTACCTCTCCATCTCTATCTACATCTCTAGCATCATCCTCACAACTCCAAGCATAGAAAGAAGTTGAAGTTTCAAGGGAGAAGCAACTACAGGAGCTCCTGTAGGAATTCCTGTAGCAACTGATCCCATTAAAATCCAGCATCAGCAGCAAGAGAGTGCAAACATGAAAGTTGAAGAAGACACCTGAAGCTCAGATCCAGCCAGAGAAGAACCTACACAAGACACAGCCACACATTAGCAATCAAACAACATGCATCAAAAGAAACAAAGGCATGCAACAGAGAGAGAGAGCCATAACACCTCACAACAAATACATTCAGATCTCAGGTAAGTAACTAACCCGCTCCTCTGTTTGAATTTGTGTAATTATAAGGCATGCAAAAGCAACGAGATGGTTGAGATTGAACGAGGGAAAGGTGGCCAGGTAACTTGGCCACCTTCATCTAGTTGACTCCACTCATCTGAAGATGTCACCGACACGTGCGAACAATCAACTCAAGGAAGATATCAAGGACAGGTAGTGGAGGAAGTGTGAACTCTGATGCAATCATGAGGGATGATTACGAGGAGGGGGGCCATGATGACAAGGCAGGTGAGGACCAACGGTCCGAATATAGCCAACGTATACTTTACCAGCTCACCCTCCATCATCGGAAATATCCATAAAGGGCAATAAGTACTCCTCTCCAAGCACTCTCACCACCTTTTCCTTCATTCTCTCCTCAAAAATCAGCTACAACAGTTTCTTTGTGCCCCCACAGCCTCATAACCATTGTTTTCCATTGATCTCTCCATTCCTTCTCTCAGCGTTTTCTACAGGAGCACTTACAAGTTCTACAGGAGCACCTACAGGAATTCTACAGGAGGGACAACAGGGTTCTACAGGAGGGGCAGTGAGCTGTTTTGAAGGGAGAAAACATGGGTTTTAGAACGATTTTCGGTCTGAGGAGGTAGGTTCCATGCATGACCCCATTGAATATTAATATTTGCAAGCAGTGGTTTCAATTTGAGGAGAAGATAAACCCTTTAGGAGGAGAAAATACATAAAGGAATTTCTGCTTATTAAAAAAAAAACACACACACACACACACAGACACAGAGTCTCCTCTATTTCTCTATTTTTCTAAAAAATTGTTGTCTCCATTTCCACATTTGGTTTCCCAAAAGAATATAAACAAAATGATAGGAGGATTTATGAGGAAGGAGCCCACCAACTCCTCCAGGCTCCATGCACATCCCCAAGTAGTGGACATCTTCACAAGGGCAAATTGGATGAACTTTTTTGAGAAATTCTGAGGGTTTAATGAGGAAATTGCCCAAGAATTTTCCCACTCTTTGGTCCCTCACTCAAGAACACATGCCACTGTCACCTTTAGAGGTCTTTCCATGGAGATAACCCTTGAATTTATCAGTAGAGTCACTACCCTTCCTCTTGGGCTGCCTTGGAGTAAGGATGAGAAAACAATTGGCCAGGTTGCCAAGAAAAACTTATTCCAAAACAATGAAACCCATATAGAGGATAAAAATGGAATTAGAAGGACTAGCATACCATATCCTTGGGATGAGGTAGCTACCAAATAATCAAGTATATTCCATGTGAGGGGAGGTACAACATTGTCTATGGTTATCACTTTAGAATCCTTCATGAATTAAGGTATGGCATGGACACTCCAGCCCCTCAGAAGCTCAACATCCCCTACTTCCTCCTGCAGTCCCTCATTGAATCCATCACTAAAGTAAAAGTAGGGAATTCAGAATAGCTAGCTCACCATGGGTTGATCAAAATCCTAGTGGAAGAAGCCCTCCATACATTCACACTCCCTATAGCATGGGAAGTCTTTCGAAACATGACAGTTGAGGATGACATAAAAGCCCTAACTTATGATATCAGTCCTACTAGAAGTGAGGAGGAAGAGCAGCAAGGCGGAGAAGGTGAAGCAACTGGTGACTTAGCAGAACAAGAAGGGAAGGAGGAAGAAACTAAGATAGAGGAGGAGAAAGCTGAAGAAACAGAGCAGGAAGAAATAGAGCAAACAGAGACAGAAAAAGAGACTGAAGGAGGAGAAAAAGAGGTAGAAAAGACAGAACAAGGAGAAGTGTCCCCTGAGAGTCTATAAATATAGGCAACAACTGCTCTCACTACCCTCAGTACACCAATCAAGCCAACAACACAAGAATCAAAACAGGGAAACCTCAGCCCTCTTCAAAAGTGTCAATTACAATTGAAGATTCACCCTCTGCCCAAGGGAAAGAATCCCCTTCCAAGGCAACTATCACATATGAAAGAGGGACTCCTAGATCTCCCCAATGGAGAGAAAAGGTAGAACTACATGACCCAAAAACAGTCCTACAGGAGGCTTAGATGGTTCTACAGGAGACACTGTCAAAACTACAGGACCCAAAAATAGTCCTACAAGAGGCTCAGATGGTTCTACAGGAAACACTGTCAAAACTACAGGAGACCCAACAATAGGAGAAAGAAATGGAAGGACAACCATAGGTAAAGGAGGAAGAAATAGAGCTACAAGAACCTGATCCCCAACCCAGTCTTGCCTCCTACTACAATCTGCTTGAGGGAGGAAGAATAATTCCACAAAAATTTGCAATTCCACTATTCTTTGAATTAGAGAAAGAGAGAATAAGAACACATAGGTGGATGCAAATATCCAAATCCAAAGGAGTTGAGGATATTGGCCATATGGAGAACAAACTCAGAGAAATGGGCAAAGAGTTGAGTGCTATCAAACACAGGGAAGAAATTACAAGAAGCCAACTTGAAACTGAAAATGAATTGCTAAGGAGGCAGTTGCAAGAGAAAGAGACCTAGCTGGCATGCATGGCCAACTTATCCATGGAGGCATTGCAATGTAGAACACCAGCAAAATCCTATGGCCTATATCTCAAGGACCAATGGTTGCAATTTCAGATAAAGACTTTGGCACAAAGAGGCACAATGCCTTTCCAAGATTACAGGTAGTTTATGGACCTGTGTGACCAAAGCACATAAGAGGATAAGGCAAAGATGGCAGAATTCTACCTACATAACATGGCCCTCATAGACATGAATGTGTGGGACCCCAATGCTAGGCTAGGGGACCTGCAACTAATGGCCATGGCCTCATGGATGAACCATGAAGAGTTAAGGGCAACGGAAATAAGAAGATTGATGATAAAAGAGTAGAATGAGCCATTAATGATCAGATCAGAGCCATCAGATCCTATGGCACTCATCAACACATATAACTTGCTTGCCAATAATCCTCAGATTGCCCCTAGATATATAAGTGATCAGGCACAAGCCATTGCACACTTTGAGGATATGGAAAGGCTACTTGGGGATGACTGTGTGCATGCATGTATGAGGAGATGGAACACCTTACCACACAGTCTGCAGATCAGGGAATATCATTCCCCCATGAGGATGAAAGAGGCATTAAGGAGAGTTCCAATGTACAAGCGCTCCATGCAGAGGTTGAAGGTCAACTGGATTGGCCTCAAACTATGTCCCACACTACTGTTAGGCATGCTGGAAGGCAAAAGAGAAGAAGAAGAGCAGGAACAGTGGGAAGAGATAGACAGAAAGGAATGATTCTATGACAAGGAAGAAGAGACCACATCAGAAGCTTGGGATGCAAGGGAGGCCACCAGGGCCATAAAAGATAAGGGGATGGACTAAGTTGCTCAGAGGATGAGCCAGACTTTTAGTAGGGGGTGATGATGAGCCTCATAAACGGGTAATTATATGGGCTCATTTTACCTTCTAACCTAGTCAAATCAACCATTCTCTTATCTTATCGTGTGATTTTCTGATTATATTCATGCTTATAGAGTGAGTTGAGTTAGTTATGATGCCATGTGGTCTAAAATGTGTTTAATGCAGATTATTGATGAATTTTGGGGTCAAAGTCAAAGATCCAGTGGACAAATGACAACAATAACTTGAAGTGGACAAAGGAGAGGACTTATAGGAGGTAATTCCACTCATTTATTACTCCTCACTTCGAATTCCCCTTCATTCAGCTCAGAGTACAAGCAGCCAAGTCATGCACTAGAAGGCAACCGAGCAAGTGGAGGATGATTGATGATTATCTCAAGTTTTGGGAGCCAAGCCTCCTTGACTTTAAGGAAGCTATTGGTAGCTTCATTTTTATAAGTAGAGGGGCCTAGGGCCTTACTAGGGTCGGATTTTTGTTGAATTTTTGCTTATGTAAATTGTGCTCCAACTTCGAGCTTATTATTTTTGAGACAGTTTCATGTAATCTTGTTATTGTTTTGAAATAAAGATGGAATCCTTTTTGAGTTAGCACTGAGTTACCTTAGAGGGCTGAAGCTCTTGGGTTAGGGCCCAATCCAAGTAGCCAAGCTCCTCTTTACTTGTATTTGTATGTTTTATTTCAGTTTGTAGATCAGGTTGCTGTTAGATGTATTCCTTTTATGGTTAAGAATAGGTTGCTTTTGATGAGTTAGTAGTTTTCTTCCATTTGTGCTCTCTACAGCAGGTTAAGCAGTGATAAAAAGAAGATTCAAAAGACTAGCAACAGTGCCTTGGCCTCTCTTCCTCCCTTTGGGACCATGATTTGAGGCAAAGACCCTCTTGCTGCACCAAAAACACAAATTTTCCTCATTCATAGGACTTCTAGTGTTTGCAGTTTTTTAGTGGTTAATAATCTAGTTTTGCTTTGCTTCATAACTTCTTAATCATGCTCACTTATTTATTTACAATAGTCTTCTTTCATGCTTTCCTTTCTTGCAGCTTCTCAGCATTTCCTTTCATAGATCATAGTTTAGACTAGTTTGATGCAAAACTCTGTTTTCCTAGATGCACTTATTTCATTGCTTGCTTGATCTTATTGATTGAATGGAAGTGGTTTATGTAGTAGATCTCTTCTAGCAGTAGGCCAACCTATCAGCGATCCCACCTTCCATCTGATCCATGTCCTACAGGTCGCCCAAGTCTCCCCTCAATTTTGCCTTAGTTTCCTGCATTTTCCATAGAATTTCTTCCTCTCTCCTTGAGCAAATCCAATCATCGTTCTCTCTCCCGATGATTCTTGGTAGACCCTAGGTGCCCTAACACCTCATTCCAACCTTCACCCACCTTTTCCACCCAATCTCATACCCTCAAAACAGCCAAAACCGCTCTCCGCCTCCTCCTGTAGGCCTCCCATAGAACGTTGTTTTTCCTCCTATAGATCTCCTGTGTCCTCCTGTAGATTTTCCTGTAGGATTTCTTTTGAAGGCCGAGTGTGGGAAAAACCTACATAAGGCCACCTGAGACCTCCTAGGACCCAACCACACCATCCTACATCCTCTCAAGTCCCAAATCCACCCTCCAACACCACCTATTCGTTATCACATTCACAAACAATAAATTACATGCATTTCAAATCCACATAAAAATACATAAAAATCCAAAAAGATGTTTTTTTCTTATTTACTTCTAGAAATAACTTAGTTAGATGTTGTTTACTTCCTTGAGTAGGTAATGGAATTCTTTCATGGTTTTCATAGTGCTTTCTGCAAAAGTAGGATTAGTTGGTTAATTAGGATTTACTTGGTTTGCTTTACATTTCAATCTTTCTCCTTTCTGAAGTTAGAGTAGTATCTGTAGAGTAGTCTTTCTCTCTTTTCATCATATATAGAGCTTCTTCTAGAATCCATAGAAGTTGGCTTGAGCTCCTAGTGATCTTGCGCCAGCTGACCAAGTGACAACCTGCAGTAAGAACTAGTACTTGTGCATACAAGACGGTCGCTTCCAAGTTTGTTACAAACTACCGGGCTAATAAAAGTAAAGTAGGTAGCCTAGGAGTTGCAACATTATTGCTGCAATACTGGTGCTCACCACAACCCTCAGTCTTCAGGTGGCCATAAGTACATTGTGGTCGCCATCGACGACTTCACAAAATGGGGAGAATTCATGCCCACATATAATAACATCACAAAAAAAACTGCATAGTTTTCTTTAACCATGTCATTAAATGGTTCGGTGTTCCCAAGGAGTTGGTCTCGGATCATGGAAAACACTTCGAGAATGGGAGATTTCAAGAACTATCCCAACACCTTGGCTTTTCTCATGAGTTTGCTTCCCCATACTACCCCTAGTCCAATGGCTAGGTAGAAGTTGTCAACAAATTTCTTAAAACAATGTTGCAACGTATGGTGAACAACCACAAAACCAATTGGCATCATATAGTTTTCTCAACCTTGTGGGCGTACCGTACAACAGCCAAAGTGTCCACAGGGTTCACATCCTTTCGATTGGTATATGGGGTTGAATTTGTTCTCCCCATTGAGTGCGAGATCCATGCCTTAACTCAACCATCAAACTCCTCCTGGATACCTCAACTTTAGAGCAAAGGCTAGTACAGTTGGAACAAGTCGAAGAAAGTTGGCGAGAATCTTTGCAGCATAACAAAGCCCACAAAACGAGGACTAAAGCATCGCTTGATCACAATGTCACCTCTTCTTCATTCACAAAATGCGATCTAGTCCTTCACTATGATGTTGCCAAAGAAGCTTTAGGACCAACGAAGTTTGAAACATTATGGAAGGGACCATACATTGTTAAACATTGTCTCCTCAATGGGGCATACATGTTAGCAAAGCCTGATAAGACTTACCTCAAATACCCCGTCAACAGGCTCTACCTCAAAAATTTCTATCCACAACACTCAAAATAGCCCTAGAATGTAAATGTATGCACCATGACTTATTTTTATGATGATCACCTCATCACTGATGTACATTAAAAGCACACTCTCATCGTGTGTCTCAGATGGATCATTTTCTATCCTGTCATCATGGGTTTGCTGATGGTGCTTCTTGATGGTTGCAAAGCCTCACAGTAGCAACCTGGACCATATATTCTCCTGACCTGACACCCTTCCACTAGAATGGGCTTTACATTAGGTCAGCCAGCAATAATCAAGCCGAATACAATGTCGTCACAGGCCTCTTGGCCGATGCCTCCCACCTAGGCACCAATCACCTGCATGTGTTCCTTGACTCTGAGCTTGTTGTATCGCAGTTGAAAAAAACCTTCAGAGTACGTGACCCTTGTCTTTTTCGGAAATATCTACATGCACAAAGGTTAGCTCGTGGTTTTGATCATATCACATTTTCACATATACCAAGAAATCAAAATCATGTAGTCGACTGCATAGCTAATCAAATCCTAGACCGAAATGTATCACATATAAATCATCCTCGAGACACATAAAGCATAAAGAACATATCCATCCAATAAACGCAAAAGTACATCACATGTATGAAGAGCATATCACATAAGACCCATCGTGAGAGCTGAAAAAAATTAACTCATCTATCTATATATATATATATATATCATCATCATCATCATCATCATCATCATCCAAAAAATATATGTACACATATACATCCACTAGCCAATGCCAGAAAAAATGAGCTATCAAAAGGGGAGCATCCTCATAATGGGTGCTTCCCTTGGTACATACAATAAATACATCTAGGGATGGGGTCCAACACCCCCAGCCCCCCTACATCCCTTATGAGGACGAGCATTCGACATTGCCACTGCAAGTCGAGGAAGGATAGGGATCCTTGCTCTATCTCGAGCCATCGTCCTATCAATCTTGTCCTCATCCAACATCGCCCATCCAGCCTCAGGCATCCCCTAGAGTAAGGTTTCCGAGCGATCCCATGCATCCTCAACAACCTCAACACGCTCCCACAGTCTCTCCAAATTAGCGCGAAGAGATGAGACCTACCCCTCCCTCAAGGGGCCACCTATGTCTGGACGTTGGCGCCAGGCCAACCTCTCAGGGTCCTCCACCCTATCATCTCTCCGCCATCATAGCCCACCTGCCGCACAAGCTCCACCTGGACAATGAGGGTTTTTGCTCACCAATCTGGCCAACGGATGTTCGGTAGGTCCCACATCTATAATCAAGCATACATGGTATCACTATGGACATATATCACACATCATAAATACATGTAAATCATCACAATGTATAACACACAACCACATACCTACCGGTCCCGAAGCATCGCTTGGGGGTAATCCCATCTCTGGATCTTCATGGAAATCTACACCAACATAGGGAAACTCAAGAATCATCTGAGGGTTGGAAAAATACCAACCCTCAACTGCGGACATCCAGTACCACCCTACCTTACTTTCACCTGCTCGGGGCATCACCGATACCCATTGCCGGATCTATGGATCTCTCGATGGCCCTATTGGCACCGCCAATACCGGGCACTACATCATGACCCTCTCATACAAAATGATGCAAATAACACTGCCATAACAGAAGATCCACATCTCACCCTTGCAAACCTGTGTAAGCTGAGTGGTCATCCTCCTATGGAGTAAGCCCACCCAGTCAGAGAATACACCTCATTGAAGTCTTTGGAGGACTACAAGTTGTGGCCGAAAAACGTGGTTCAGGATAGTTGTCCCTAGAAGTCGTACAATCATCGTTGGCGCCGCTTGGTCAACTACATCCAAAATCACGTCAATGTGGATACACTACTCTTGAAAAGGATTGACTCCATAGTTCCCTCAACCCATGTAGTCAGGTCCACCCGACTAGGTGGCAGTAGTTTCGGTAGTACCTCACCTCGAGGCACTAGTCCTATCACAAAGTAGACATCCACCTTAATGGTGAATGTCATGTCACAACCCCAGATGTTAATTCCTGTCAGTCTGGTTTCCATCTCTCTATCATGAAGCGCAGGAAGACCTCCTGCGATCTAAGTAGAGGGTTCTGAATGAATTTTAACAGCCCCCATCTAGTCAGTAAGGCTCAAGCCGATGCATCGCTAGGCACTGCTAGACAAATGAAGTCCCAATCTTGCTCGCGCCATGTCATGCGCATCTTGCCCAAAGCATGAACAAACCAAAAAATCAACCTCAAGGCTTTAAAATATTTTGTTTATCCTTTTTTTTCTTTTTCTTTTTTGTACGTAAGCTTCCAAAGAAGATTTGAACTAGTGACCTATCGCAAGGAGTGCCTTAACAGTGCACCCACTCACCGTCAATCCAAAGCCTCATGGGCTTTAAAATATTTTGTTTATCAACATCACACAATTTTTTTTTTTAGAATAGGCGAGCAGTCGTGCATCTGTTCCCAAAATAGGCACATGATATCATGCTGAATTGTAGAGATTAACATGTAGATTCAAAACTGCTCATGAAATTTACTAAATCACAAGACTTGAAGCTACTGTACTGATCTGTGGAAGTTAATTCACCATATAGAACACAAAGCATAAACATGCAAAAGGAAACATCACACATGCACAAAGATTTATCTAAGGGAAAGCAACTGCTCAAAAACCCTTCCTATCTCTATTACGTTAATCAGAGAATAGAGATGAAATACATATGCTTGCTCAAGCCAAAGCACACTGTGCAAGTATATGGTCTTTCCCCCTGTCTCATTGATTTCAAGCCCTCCAAGCTCTTATTTGCTTGCATTTTTCTTTGAGGAATTAGGCCCCTATTGATTAGGAAATTCTCTGACTGCATGCACCACCTGTACACATGGGAATAATCTACAACTGATAGTACACTGCCTTGGAATCTCCATTTCAACTAGGTAATTCGAATTTTCTGCAAGCATGAGGTAATTTAGCCTGATTGATCAATTATCTGGATGATTACTGAGTGTGGTTGAAGTTACACTTCCACAACTTGACCTTCCACTAGTTGCTCCAACAATTAGAACTAGTTTAACTGACCATAACTCAATCTAACTAAATTAGATTGCTACAACTGAAATTAACTTAACATAGGATCCTAAAATTTAGGAATCACTGCACACAACTGAAATGCATGCCCTCAACTCGAATTAACTGAGCTAGATTCCTGATTTTTAGGAATCAACTCAAGCAAACTGAACTTCAACTTATTAACTCGAATTGAGTGTTCTTAACTGAGTGAAAATATCCATGTCACCTCAGTTAAATCCTCCAAGTTGTATGCTGATATGGAATTTCAAATTTCCTCAATTAGATTAAGGCAAAATCAAAATTGAGACTTTCTTGCTACATTTTCAACACTCCCTCTCAACAAGAGAGATTATGAACCACCCCTATCCTGCCATTGTGGAATGTACTGCATGCAACACCTCTCATTTTTGTTGCTACTACTGCAACATCTACAACTGAGAAGCATAAAAATAAATAAATAATTAAATAAATTTGAATCAATTGTGTCTACTAGGAAAAATGTGTTGCTTCTAACTCTGCTATTGAGCCTCCTTCTTTGTTGTCAAAACTCCTTTACACTCCTCGGTATCTGACTGACACCGATCCTCCTGTTACTTAATATTGTGGGCCCCAATAGCAAGGTAATCATCCATGAGGAGAATTCCTCAATGGACCCTGCCCAAATTTCTGCAACTCTGGGACTAAGGATCTACATTGCCTCACCTCACTCCTGGAGGTATAGATGCATGCAAAGTGAACTTTGATCTACTCATACTGTTGTTTCTACTGCTTCCACACTATTGCTGCAACCATTAGAATAATGAGTTTGATCTCTCCAGATCCTGAAGTACTAGATTCCATAGGGCCGTTCCTTCTAAAAATAGACTCCCTTTGAGTTTCAATCTCCCTATGGGAAATATCATTGCTCCTGAATCTACTAATATCAATGATCACAACTCCTTTTTATGTCACTAAAAATTAGCTCACTAGCAACCTTTTAGCTCCTTTAAGAAATTTGCACATAGAGTCTTTTGGATCTACCCTAAACTAGGGCTCCATAACTATGCCTCCTAACACTTCATTAGTTCTTCAATGATCGTTGTACATGAGGACTTCAATGACTAGTTCTAATGTGAACCCTGCTCTGATACCATGTAGAAATTAATGTGTAGATTCAAAATTTCTCATGAAATTTACTAAATCATAAGACTTGAAGCTACTCTACTGATTTGTGGATGTTAATTCACCATATAACAAACAAAGCATAGACATGCAAAAGGAAACATCACACATGCATTAAGATTTATCTAAGGGAAAGCAACTGCTCAAAACTCCTTCCCATCTGTATTGCATTAATCAAAGAATATATATGAAATACATATGCTTGCTCAAGCCTGAGCACACCTTGCAAGTGTATAGTCTATCACGTTGCTTGACTGACTGACTATGGCCAACAATTAACCAATTTTTAAGCCCTCCAAGCTGATATTTCCTTGCACTGTTCCTTGAGGAATTAGGCCCCTATTAATTAGGAAATTACCTCATTTGGATTGCACAATTCCTTTAGCTCCTTCCTCTGACATCATGCACCACTTGTACACATGGGAATAGTCTACAATTAATAGTACATTGCCTTGGAATCTCCATCTCCATTGGGTAACTCAAATTCTCTTCATGCATGAGATAATTTAGGTTGATTGATCAGTTATCTGGATGATTATTGAGTGTGGTTGAAGTTACACTTCCACAACTTGACCTTCCACTAGTTCCTCCAACAGTTAGAACTAGTTTAACTAACCATAACTCAATCTAACTGAATTAGATTGCTATAGCTGAAATTAACAGCTAAAATTAACTCAACACAAGCTCCTAAAATTTAGGAATCATTGCACACAACTGATTCCATGCCCCTAACTCGAATTAACTGAGCTAAAATCCTATTTTTTTAGGAATCAAATCAAGCAAATTGAACTTCAACTCATTAACTCGAATTGAGTGTTCTTAACTGAGTGACAAGAGCCATGTCACCTTAGTTAACTCCTCCAAGTTGTTTGTTGATGTGGAATTTCAAATTTCCTCAATTTGATTAAGGAAAAATCAAAATTGAGACTTTCTTGCTGCATTTTCAACATCAATTTTCCTATATAGTTGCATGCATCATATGATTGTCACCCTCCTACCCGCGAGGACATCGACCCCTTGGTCGTGTGTTTACTTTTTGCGTAGATGCGTGACTATTTCTTACACAGTCATGCGCCTGTCACCCATAAAGTTGCGCAATCCTCAACATGAAGATCTCACAACTGTTTCACCCACAGTTGTGCGCTCTTGCGACTGTTTTTCCCTTACCCACGTGCCCCCGCTTGAATGTTTCATAGTTTCCCACACGGGTTTTGACTTTTTCCCTAAAAAAAGCTCGTATAGTGTCCATCCTGTATGACATATCTACCCTAGTCTACCAAAATAAATCTTGGGTTGTGACCTATTACATGGCTATCCCCGTGTGCTACTTGGGTGATCTGGCTGACCGCTACGAAAGAAAATAGCTAGTGGACCCTGCTCTAGAGTCCATGTCAACTAGTACAAATGAGGTGGAATATGACCCATTTCACCCTATATTTCCCTCTTTGTCATCTTCCAAAGGCTCGTTTAGGAGCTCATGACCTCCTTTCACAAAACTGTTAGCGACATTAGGATCAGGACGGTGTCATTTACATCATGGTACCCTCTGTTCCATTTCATCATCATACTCATTTTTGGGCTCGTTTCATGATTTAGAATACCCATTAGGTGCACCTTCCCATGTTTTTCAATTCATCTTGTTTAGAACATTTTAGTTTACACATGATTTCATCAAGATGTTTTGACTTTAAGTATTGGTTATCAAATTTGCAGGTCCCTCATAGTTTCTCAATAGAATTAGTCCCTCGATGACTATCGAAAGTTAAGGTATCATTATTCACTCAACATGATAGGCTTCCTTGAAATCTTTACATATCCTGACATTATTTCTCTGAAATGCACCATAGAGTCCATTATCTCAACCACGTTTACAACCACCTTCCACCTTCACCTGGTAATCATCCATGCCGGTCGATAGTACCTCCCATACATTGATCACCTCATTTTATAATTCACCTTACACCATTGGGTTCCATGACCATTCCCTCAGGCTTGAGAGCCCTCTCCCAAAACACCATGATTGTTTTTTATCGGATTGAATTGAGTACATACTTGCATTTTACATTTGGCCTATAATTCCTCAATTTGATAATAGCCCATCCGCGTCACTTCATCCATCTCATCACCCTCACACTGATACTAACCAATGGGGCCTTTGCCAGCAGCAAAAAACCCCACCTGCATCATTACAGAGGCCTTCGTTTTCTTCGGGCACCCATCTCCGTGTTTGTACATCCCAAACCACTTTTATATTCTTTTGGCAAGTGTACAAAGATTTTTTAGGCAAAATATTCCCATCCATAGTTTTATGTCATTGACCAGCAATAGTCCCTAGTCGCCCTTGGTTGGAGCTCACTTATACCACCATACCAAGATCTATATTCGTCCATTATTTTACCACGATAGTCAGAACATGCTCATACCCACCTTGGATGTCCTACTGAATTCAGGGGAATTTCCCCTAGGAAAATTGTTTTGATTTCCGCCACTTGCATTACAGTTCCAACCTCGGGAAATTTTCTGTATCTACCCATACTATCAGCTCTTGTTATCATGCCTCTATGACCCACCATGTTACAACCATCTTTATTTCTTCATAACGATTTCCCGGATCAACATTTCGGGCGGTTGGTGATTTTTTCCTTTCGACTTCAACACCCATCTTCTAGGATCGAAGCAGTACCTTGGTTTCTCCCCCCTTTACAGGACAATCCCCGATGACACAGTGGGAATCATCATTTCCCATTGATGTCATCAATCTCCATAACATTCTACACCAACAAAAATTTTCATGTCAGGGTAGTATTGTATATTGTGACTGTTGTAGTTATCTCATTTAGTCGAAGACCCGTGCATCCCTTAACACCCATTCAACAATGTTTACATTTTGATGTATGAGAGGTAACCAGAGTTGAAGACCCATGCATCCATGAGCACCTCATTCAACAATGCTTCACTTTTGATGCATGGGGTCACCTAGTTCAGTCTATTTGTCAGAGGCGCCCCTGAGGGCATAAGCAGTCATTGTCATCAACCATCAACATGTCATCCACATCAATGTTGTCATGACAAGACCATTTCGTATGTGATCGTAATACTTTGTCCATATTGTAACTCTAGTCCATATGGCAACCTCTCAAATTATGGTGGCCAAAAGAGGAAGGTCAAATTTTGAGTGGCATAACTTCTGCATATAAACTCCAACTGAGGTGATTATTGCATTGTTGGAAAGGCATATGTGTGTAGAATAGGAAAAAAAGGTGCATCACCATAGTGGAAAAGTTTTACTCCAAAAAATATCATTTAATGCCTCAAAATGCTCCCAGAAGGTTTTAGACATGAATTTACTAAACTTGGTTCCAACGGTAAAAATAGTCTTGTGAGCTTATTGCTTCACTTTTTCACACTAAAAGCATCAAGATAGATGAAGAGCCATATAATGATCCAATCTAGATCACAACTTACCATTTTGGGGGTCTTTTGGTCCCCAAACGCTTCTACTAAATGAGGTGAAGAATTTTTTCCTCCATCTTCTCTTAGGTGTACCATTTAGCCTTACCTGAAAGTTGTCCTTTCAACCCAATATGCCAAAGGTCGTGTTGATTTTTCCATGACACTTAAGAATAAGGTTTGAGCCTCAGATCATGATCACAAACACACTCAAATGCCACAACAAAATCACTTTTCACAAGGGAAAACATATAACAATGAATCAATCTCATGCACATGACAATTTTTAACCCAAAACTTGTTATATTACAAATATTAATACAACAAATGTAGGGTTCCTGTACTAGGGATCATGGCCCTTACATACAACCTTGATGCAAGGGAAACTAGGGCTTGGTGTCAACAAATATGACCACCAATATTTCTTGAACAAAGTAAACTTGACCTAATTGCTGATATAGTGCTTCCACAACCCTTTCGGTCCACATATCTTGAACACATATTGTAGGTCCTTTGCAGCTCTGCTGCTAATCACTACAAATTCTGCAACACTAGAATGATTTCATCTCTAGCCATCCAATCTGCCACTATCAATCTTGATGCTACTCCAAGAGTGACTAAACACAGGCTCATCGATCTTCCCTCTCTTGCTCCACCAAGATGGAATGCTCTTAGGGACTTTAGGCCTGCCCTCTTATCTCTAATATCCTACTCCACATCACAAAACTAGGGCTCCACAACCTAACCTCTTTTTGTCTCTTGGTTGCTCCACGAATGACAACCTAGGGCTTACACAATCAACACTCTTATCACTGAGATGCCTCCTTGCATTCAATGGAATAGGGCAACACACAATCAACCCTCTTATCACTGAGATGCCTCCTTGCATTCAGTGAACTAGGGAAACACACAATCAACCCTCACATAATGATAAGATCATTTTTATATTACTGAACTTAGGGCTTACTTGCTCAATTACCACTAAAAATCCACAAAGGTATTGTTCTTAGGTCGCCCTCTTCTCATCATATTCAACACTTCATGATATCCATGCTACCATCAACATGTCACCCTACCTCTGTCCACACTTGCACGCTTTTCTATCCACACTTTGAGATTATTTCAACCTCCTTACTAGGATCTAATTTCCCACAGACTTGTACACACAATTTGAGGAACAACGTCCCTCAACATAGGGATAATCTAACTCCTTTAGGGTCTCGACCCTCTCCATTTGTGTACAAAAATAGAGCATACTTCACCAAGTCTCTAGGGAAGAATTTAGGGCTGAATTAGGTTGGATTTCCATGTATTAAATAATCCCTAAACCAACGCATACACGCTATTGTTCAAACCCTTGAAACAAACCATCCACTTAGCAACAATCCTCCACAAACCATATCTCATATGCAACCCTAACCATAGACTTTACTTACCTCTAATTACTTGTCAAATCCTTTGACAAACCTAAGTCTTCATCTATAGGTTTGCGGCTTGTATCTCACCCCTTGTAGCAACTCTTAACAAGACCAAACAAACTCTTCCTTACTTTTTTGTACACTTAGGCTACTTCAAATCTCTAGTCCGAAACCATACAAGATTCTTGGCCTAAGCATCCAACAATCATCTACCTCAGTCCCTCCTCCTATAGTAGTGTTAGTGTCAGTATTTGCATACTGCCACCAATGATAAAAAATCCTCTTTTCATATCATATTATGGTCCCATTATGAATTTTTTGTCATTCCACTGGGTCGTCATGCAAAAATTTGGTCACTGAAGATTGAATTAGGGTTTCCTTTACTCCTTTTAGAAATTTACCCCTTGTTGGCTCATTTAAACCTTGCCTAGTATCCATTGTCCATAAAGTAAATGAAATCATGCCATCACATCAGTCATGTCATCTTGGAATTCAGTCCTTCAAGGTCTCATTAGGTCTTTTAGGGTTTTTCAAGGTTTCATTAGGTCATTAGGGTTTCCAAGGTTCGAATAGAACTCCATTCCATTTCGTAAGACCGACAAGTAAAGGGTGATAAAATAACATATCTTCACCATGTGAAGATGATTTGTAAAGAGAAATGATTATTTCATCATGTAATTTTGAGTTCAAATGTAATATTTTTAATTTTTATTTTGTAATTTTATGTCATTTAAATGTAATAAGTACAAGGTTGTTGTTAACTTAATGTTCCGAAGATTCCAGACCATCAAAAGATCAATTTGTCAAAGGAAATAGTCAAGTGAAAGGGAAATGTTTCAAAAATTTAAGTGAAGGCCTAAGGTAGGTCGTTTCAGCAAGTATGAGGTCATTCCAACTCATAAACATCACTTCTCCATCATTTTTCAAGAAGTCATTCCAAGAGACAAATCATTTACCACACATAGGGCCAATTTTGTTTCAAAGTACGTTTCCAAACAAACAGAGATGAATTTTACAAAAGTCAGAGAGGTTTTTGTCAATAATAGTCCAAAGATGAAAGCCCTCCTTGAGTTTTTACACAGGTGTTATGGTTTTGGAGAAATGTCAAAAATAAAGTTTCTACAAGAAGGTTGTTGCCCTTCTAGAGTAACCTTGGGAAAATCAATTGTTCTCCTATATGGAGTGTCCAAATGACTTACTTTATGAGTCAAATGATAACAAGGAAGAAATATATTTCCAATGAGAAATAATGAGCTCCATTTGGAGTTGAGGAAGACCTCCAAAAGTTTCTTGCAAGATCACACTTCATTTTTGCACCCTCATTCTGCACTTTCTGACCAGTCTTGGGAGAATCAACTTTTGGAGGGTCTAATCAAGTCCATTTTGGAAATTAAAGGTAGATTTGGAAACTAGACAGGACAATATTTCCAATGAGCTATCCTGGGTTCAATTTGGACACTGTGAAGGTATTCAAAATCAACCCTCAAGTTGGATGGAGTGTTCTGAACTTGGAGGGTGTGTTTGACTAGAGTGCTGCATGTTTGCCTTAAAACTTTGTGCATTTCCTAAGGGCGTTGCGCTCCTGTTAAGAGAGGGCGCGTTTGCCCAAAATTTCTAGAGGTAGCCCACAACGCACTACGTTGCTCCAAACATCAAAATTTTCCACCAAGGTGCTCCAGCAAGCAAGTAGGTTAAGATGACATTGTTCCTCTCCTTCACAATTGATGTATATGGTATTTCATTTATTTTGGAAGTCATACTAAGTTTAAAATCCTAGTAACCTAATTCCACTCCTAAAACTCATTTCCTAGCATCCCACTACCATTCCTACACTTCAAAACTACCACCTATCACCTCCTTCATATCACACATCCCCATTTCCATCTCTTGAATTTCCTCACATCATTCCATACTCTCTACACCTACATTCCATTTCATCACCTCCCTAGGGTTTGACTCCAAAAACTCAAAGCTGCAAAAGAGAAGATTGAAGCCTTGACCAAGAAAGAGGAGAAAATAAGGCTAGACATTCTTGCCGAGGCATCACTCCATGCCTCAATCACATGACTAGCCATCAGCCCACCAATTTTGATAAATTTTGAACAAATTTTGCAAGTTATGATTTTATGTGTTTTTTAAAGCATTTTTAACACAATCAAAGGGTCAAATGCGCAACACCTAGGGTGTTGCACTCTTTTTTGAGGCATCTGATGAACAAAAGGCCAACATATTTGGATTCAAAGTGATGAGTACATGCACCTTGTGCATTTGCTAAGCATTTGGAGGCAAACTGGTCAACCAAAAAGGTCAAAAACCACCAAAAAACCACCTTTTTGCCCTTTTTTTCGCCTGGGCATTGCGCATTTACCAATCTTGGGAGATTGAGTTTTTGAAAGGGAAAATGAGCTCTAAATTGAAAACTGAAGGCATATCTGAAAAGTAGACTTGAAGGGCTTTCCAACGATCTATCTTGGAGAAAATATGGACACTGGGAAGGCACCCAAAAGTAGCCCTGAACTTGGAGAGCGTGTTTGACACTAAGAGGGCACATTTGACAATCTTCTCCAATTTTCACTGTTTCTCTCCAAATTGACTTTCACCTATGGGAAATTGATGTTTTACTGATGTAATTGATGAAGATGATGTAATTATTATGTTTTTTACTATTATCTAGGGTAAATACATTAGTTAAATGGCCTACATCACTTGTAATGAAATAGTTTGCTTAAGTTAGAGATGAGTCACTTTGACCACCCTATACTCTAGCTATCAATTCAGTCTTTCTTGCAACTGCTCCTCCTCTCATGGATTCGACCCCCGAGGCTAGGATGAGATGGTTTGAGGCATATATTATGTATTTTCTTATTCATTTTATAGGTTGGACTCTCTTGGATGTTGTAATATCTTTCAGACTTTGGCATGGAATATATTGGATGAAGTTGCAGCTATTTTGGTGGGATTCCTGTGGAATGGTAATTTGATCTTGTTTCTTCTTCTGTTTCATATGTATGAATTTTTTGTATCTCTCGTGATCCATTTCACTCTATGATATGTTGATTTTCAAGGTGTGATAAGAAAAATTCATCTTTGTATGCTCTGTTTTGGGAAAATCATCATAGATTGTTTCATTTCTTCAGTTTAAAAAGAATTCATGACTCTTATGCTCTTTTTAGCATCTCACTAGTCTAAACCATCTCATCACTATACTACAAAGTTTAAAGTACCTTGCCTACCTTGCCCCATCAGATGTCTGCAATTCAGATTCACTTTGCCCTAACCTAGTTCATTCTCTGACCTAATTCACTCATCCTTGTGACTACCCTGTTATCACTCAAGTTGTTCTCCAAAGTTGTAAGAAAGGGAATACGGCCGAGGTAACCACAGACCAATCTTTTAGATACAAATTCTAGCCAACCTACATCCAGAGAGGGCTCTCTCTTTATGATTTAGCTTTGTTTTGAAATGTGTTAGGCTAGTTATGAAGTTCAAGGGTTTTGTTTTGGGTTTGGATGGTGGAATTCAATAGAACAGTGAGGCAAACTGAATAGTTCAGTCCATTGGGCATGATGGATTCAAAGAAGGATGGCTTTCTGAATTTGGTTTCTTAATAGAGGATGGTATCACAGAGAAAGGTAGTCAAACATGGAACAAATATAGGCTGAAATCAGATGGAATGGACTCAAATAGATGAAGGGTAGTTAATAATCCTTCAACATATTAGAAGAGAGAAAATGGATGATTACTGGTAAGGAGCAATTAAGAATTCCTTAGCAAATAGTCAAAATGCAAGAACCAGGAAGTAGGAGCAACTAAGAATTCACTGCTTATATTAATTCTGAAGAAAACACAGAGAATAATAAAGATTGAAGACAGAGTGCAGTTTAAGCAAATTCTGAATTAATCCTTTTCTTTACCATTCAGATTATGAAACAGATGATATAATAAACAAGAAAACTGTAAAACATGAGATATAGGGGACTTATTGATCCGGAGTTTAATTCAAGAATTCTGTGACAAGTCTTCTGCATCAATTCCTCATCCAGTAGGCCAGACAACAAATGGTTCCAACAACGTTTTATTCCAAAAGTTTCAGTATTGCAGCCAAAATCTATGAATGCCCACCAACCCTAAATACTTCATTTGGGGGGGTATTTATACAAAATATCTGATGGAGATAATATCTAGTGATGACTAATGCCTTTTTTTTCAAAAGATAGAGACAAACAGTCTCGAAAACAGGGAAAGGATTAGCTGATGCCGTGCTGGCTGTTCCATCTTTATCGGATGTACTGGATGTAGGCTCTGTGAGTCGGTGTACAACTGTATTCCACTGATACTATGTGCTGGCTGCTCCGTCTTTTTCAGATATTCTTCAATCTTGTTTCAATACACTTTGACCCGTTTGACCCTCATTCATCTCTGTTTAACTTATTGCGGAAAAATAACCCGAAATTTACGTTTTACCCAAGAGAAATTTACAAAATCCCCAACATGTCTTCCCACCATTGTTGCTCTGGCAATTTATGCTTCTGAAGTTTCCTCAGGGTTTCATCAGCTTCTGTGTATCTGAAAAAATTAGGCTGGAGCTGAAACAAATGTTTTACCTCATGCTCAATATAAAATAAGTTCTCTAAGTTATCATAGAGGACTTGGCCTGTGGGGAGTGCTTTTACTCCTAAAGCACTTGTTGATGAACTAACTTGATCAGCAGCATATTTGTTCAATTTGTGTACATAATCTATGTGCTTCATTAATCGATCATTATTTCCTAAAAGACTTGGTAGCCCTTTATCCTGCAAAACTGTAAACCTTTCCATGAAAGAATTATTTTCTACTTGCATATCCCGACATCTTCTTTCCAAATTTGCATTAAAGTTCTCTTGGTTAGAACTCTTTTGATTTCCAAAATGGTGTCTGTCCTGTCTGGGATGCCGAGTTGTTCCAGTTGTTCCCTATTTCCGTTATTCAAAAAATGTATGAGCCGATTGGCTTGATCAGGCATCTGTCCTAATAAATCTCTTGATTTTTGAATTTCTCCATGTGCTGAATTCACTAAGTCAATCTGCTCATAAATAGTTTGGACAGATGGCCAAACATTATTTAGGGATTGATTGATGTTGGTCCAAAGAATTCCTTTGATTTCTGCCAGAGGCTTATCCATAGTGAGATCTCTCTCTAATGTTTTCACTTTATTATCTAATGCTTTAACCTCTCTTATTTTCTCTGCCACACTTATTTTGGATTTATCATAACTCTTTTCTACTTTTGCTAATTGCTCTTTCACTCGTTTCAATTTTGAGACTTGGAGTCTCAATTCTTCCATGGCCTTTATCAATTCTTCTGTGCTCATATTAGTACTACTGCCTAGTGCTGCTGCTGTTGTTTTTGTACCTGTAATTACTTCTCTTGTGGCTTTTGGGACATTAGGAGCCAATGCTGATCCAATTGTTGAGGGGACTGCAGTTGTGACTGTAGGGATTACCTTAGGTGGTTGGGAGGTTGACTCTTCCTGCTTCTCTTTTAATGCTTTTTCAAGTGCCTGCTCTGTATCAGTTAATCTTTCATTAAGTTTCATGAGCAGGTCCATCACGTCTTCCTCTGATTTCTGCTCAATGATTTCTGCAGTCTGAGGGTGCCTTGAAGGAGGTAGCTTCAGCTGTTTCCTCAGGGCAGCAATGTCTTCTTCCTTCTTCTTGATTAGTGCCTTTATGCCTTTAGTATCTTTGGGGTCATGTCCCAGTTCCATGATGATCTCTTCTAAGGATTTGATTCTATTATCTTTGGCCAGAGAAGAGGCTTTCTCCTAATGCAACTGAGTTGTTGTGTTGTCTAAGGAACTTTGTAACTGGTGGGCCAACATTGCTTTGCTAGTTAGTGTGGAATAAACCATTTCCCCAGTCTATTTGTGAAGTTCAATTTGGTCCAGTGGATGAATGTCTTTGGCTAGGACCTCCAAGTTTGTTCTGATGTAATCTGCTACTGACTGGGGTTGCTGTACCTTTGGCTTAAAATAACTCATTAACATTTTGCCTTCTTTAATGTCATAGGCAGACATCAATCTTTGCTGGGTTGAGGGGGCCATTTTCAAGTATTGATTATAGATTTCAATTCTCACGGGATCATTCCTGGCCTTTATCTCTGTGAAATTTTTCTTAATGTCTGAGGCCTGTTTGCTTTGTGGCCTGGTGGACGACACCTCTACACTGTGCTACCTTTCTAGCTCTTGCCTATGGGAGCTAGTTGATGTTTCTATCACTGGGGAGGTCTGCTAGCTGACTACCCTCTAATCTCTTGGACTATCTGTCATTTCTTCAATAATTTCCTCTTCTGACAGAGGATTCAGTCTTTGTATCTTTTCTCCTGGTTGTTCAGCAGGTCCACTGATAGGTGTGGCCTCTTCCTTGTCTCTCTTCTTGCTTCTTTCCTCATTTAGAGGAGTTTGTAGTGCTGGAATTTCTGGTGCTCTAGTTTGGGCTGGAGGAATTTGCCCCTGATTCTGTTCTTTTGATGTTGCTCGCTGATCTGTCATTATAGGATGCTCTGTGGTATCTACCTCTTTACCCTTTGAAGTTCCTGTGACTGATGTGCTGGTTTTCTGTGCAGGCTGCTGAGAAGTTCCAGCAGAGGATGTTCCAACTCCTGATTGTTGAGGCAACTTGAAAGATACCTGTCCAAAGGAGTCTAGGTCAAGGGTTTTTTTCAAGATATTTCATAGCTTTTTCCATCTTTTCATGTTCATTAATTTCCTCTATTAATGTCCCTTCTACCCATTCTTCCTGATTTGCATACTGTTCAATTTCTGGGATCCTATGATATACATAGACTAATAGCCTGTTTCTCACCCTTCTGTCACTTATGAAACTACATGGGTCATATGGCACCCACTGAAAACTCTTCTTCAATCTAAGGTGGTCTTCTAAGATCTTTTCAGCATCTTCCCATGCATCCCTAGAATTGATGACATAAGGGCCTAACTGGTTTTTGATTCTCAGCTGAGCCTTCTTCTTTACATTACAAAAGTGGGTTAAGTCTGCATAGATGATCTGCCTGAAATATTCTAATGCAAATAACCTCATGGGCACATATCTAGGCAACTTGAAAGGGCAAAGTTCACATCCATACATTCTGATTTCTGTGTGATTCTAGTAGAGGTACCAGTCACCTATCCTGTACTGTTTGGAAAGCTGCAAAATCTTCTTCATATCACCAGTAATCCTAGGAGGAGGAGCTCCTATCAACAGAGTGGAGGTTGGGTGTACAAATAAGTCAATGAATTCACTATAGGTATAAGGGGAGTCACAGTTATGGAAGACTGAGCTCCAAAAGATCACAGACCTCCGATTTCCTTTTGAGTCTAATTTCTTGATGGGAAATGGAAAGCTGTCTGGATGATAATATAACAACAGATTGTATATATAAGAAGTGTATTTGAAATTCCTTCTCTATCCAAATTCAGGAATTGGTCATGGATTTTGTTGGCAATAAAAGTGGCATAGTCATACTTGACAACAGGGGGTTGTCCTAGAGTAAAGATAGATAATAGAACCAGGGTGATATCATCCACATATTCACTGGACTTAAATCCCAAGATCAAGGATATCATGTCAAGAATGAGTTTTCCAGTCTCAGTGAACCAGGTATGTAAATAGGGAGGTGGGCCTTGGGGCTGGCAGTTTGGTTTCATGAACATCTGAGCAATACGGGTTATCTCTGAGTTGGGCAATTGAGAAGCTTTTTCAAGAAAAAATCCCATGGAAAGATGAGCAAGGGGCTCAGTGGAATGGAAATGTATCATCTCATTGATGGATTCAACAGTTATGGAAAAAAGGACAGTTTGGGAAGGTGACATAACTGCTCTGTGGACAGGGTCATAGCTGGCACAGCATTGGTGAATGATGTCTGGGAAAACATGGACTGAGGGAAGGAAGTACATGGGAAGGTTTGATTCCCATAGTCCAAAAATGTCAGAGTTGCTTAGATGACTATCTCTAATTTGGTAGAAGGTCTGAAGATGATTTCTGTCACTAGATAAGTCTTTTATTTGGAAATCTCTGTCGGCCAAGGGTAGATAATTTAAGTCTTTATGAGGTGCGTTCATGGGTGCGATATTCAGGGCTATGGGGGCATCCATGTTTGGTTCTTGTGTATTCAAACTGGAATTTGGGCTTTTTGTGGAGAATTGGATTAAACAACAGGTTTAGGAGTATTTTATGGACTAAATAGACTGATTTCAACTCAAATTTGGCTTTCTCAAGTAGATTTTTTAGTGGAAAAGCGAAATTGCAGGTTTGCAGGGCAAAAACGGATAGATACCTGGATTATGGAGGTAAAATTACGAATTTGTAGGTCGAATGGCGGACTGCCGAGCACGACGTTGGAGTTTCTTGGCCGGGTGACGGGCTAACTGCTGGAACAGTCGATCGGATGTATTTTGCATGGAGAACAGTTTCCAGAGAATTGGGGCGAAAATGACATTTTATCGTTTATTTAACGAAAATTGATTTGGCAGGTATTTTTTGGCATTTATTGAGCAGATGAAGTCAGCATGACGGGACATCTTGTTGCGTAGCGGAGGGTGGTAAGTGGTTTTACCCCGGACAGCTTATGGGCTAAAGTGGTTTCAGACGGGGGGCCGCGAGCAGCGTGGGAGTGTGACACGCGTCTTGGTATGGGCGGCGATACCGCCAATCCCCTGGGCGGTAAAGTTCGGCGGATGGAGGGCTAGTGATATAGATCTCAGCTGTCCGATGGGAGGGTGCTGATCGGACGGTGGGTGCTCGTTGGAGGTGGCGGAGGCTTTAAGTGGTGGGCCCGCTGTAATTAACCATGGTTTTAATGGTTTCGGGAGCGATTTTATTAGTTGTCAGATTTTGGCTATAATTAACCCGAAGGTTAATTATTCCTTTATTTGCGTGGTAAGGCTATTATAGGTTTCAAATAAACCAATAATTCCCATTTGTACAATGACATATGGTTTATAATAAAACCGGGGCGGGATATTTAGTAATGCGGGTTTTTATACAGATTTATACAATACGGGAAAGGGGAACAAGCATAGGGAGCTATATAATAATATTAATAGTTAATATGAGAGATGTGATGAAAAAAGCACTAAGTTAAAATGTTTTAAAACTTAGGCAAAAGGGAAAAATCAGGGATTTGTTACAAGAAATGAGGTCATTTCCCTAAGTAAAATGGGGATTTACTTAGGCATCTGATAAAAAAAAAGGAATGAGTGACTTTAAGGGCATTTAAGCAGATCTTAATACCTCTGGGGGAAATTAGTAAATGATTTTGGAAAGGGATGAAGGGGAGTTAGTCATGCTTTGCTTGAGTTGTATCCAAACATCTGTCATGGTACTTGTAATAATAGTAAGATGAACATCTTGAGAGACAAAATCAATCACAAGTATGCTTCTGCAACACCAGAAAACTGCCTACCTAGCCTACTGTACCTATCATTTTTTCTTATTTTTCTTTTGGTGCACTTGGACTAGCAAACCCCTTTCAACTTTTCTTTTCTTTACTCGATAAGCCTATCTAAATCTGCACTTATTACATCCAAGGGATCAGTTTAAACAGTTGAGCTCCTTTACTTCTCTACCTATCTATTCCTCTGCCAAGTTTAAACAATTTGGACAGATTTTTATTCTCTATCTATAAAACAGGAAATTCAAACATGAACTGGCCAAGATTAAGCTATTTGGCCATTCATCAATTGAGGTAAAAAGTTTGAACAAGCTGTACATGATGCTTTATTTTCAGAAAATGAAATAGTAGTGGAAATTGGACTTGCACACTTTCCTAGTCTTTTTATTTGGGGTTCATTTCTTTTCATTTTTTCTTTTGATCATTTATCTTTTCACCCTTTGATTTTTATTTTAGGGTATACCCTCTTTACTTTAAATATTTTGAAAATATGGAAAACCTTTGGAACAAGAAAAGGTATGTACATATTGCAGAGCTAATCAAGTCAATCATGAAATATGACACCTATTGGTATAGGAGCATAACATACCCAACCAAAATCAAATCAAACAACCCTCTGCACTTTACATCTAGTCTCAAAACCTAATCTATCCAGCCCTCTTGGCTGTGATCCTTTGGAGAGAGCCCTCTCCGGCTTGGTAGGGCTAGCTACCAAGTCAAAAGATTGGTCTGTGGTTACCTTAGCTGGACTCTTCCTCAGCCTTGGAGATCCGAAGGAGTGATAACAAGTAGCAAACCATCGACCCTCTTTTCCTCTCACAAAATAGAGAATATTAGGCTTGTTTTAGGCCTCTCCTTCCATAGGACCGAACTGCTAACCTCAGAGAATAGTTGGCTTCCCAAAAGCAAAGAAAACCTTCCATGAGCTTAACAAACTCAAATAATAACAAACTTACCTTCTTTGTTGTGGCTCTCTTGAGGCTTCTCACACTTGGCTTGAGGTCTTCTTGAGATGTTGCACTTGGATGATCAAATGAACCTCATCTCCTCCCTTCTTATAATCTTCATGAGGGAATCAATTAACCTTCAAGGGCCATGACATAAAACCTATCTAACTTGAGTTTACTTCATGAAACCCCAACTAACATAAGAAAATATATATCTTTCATTTGATTTTGCCACATCGTCAAACCCTTAGGTGCCCCTTAGCCCTTCAAGGTAAACCCTCTTGATTTTGATGATTAAAAAAGTATTTCTCCACTTAGTTTTGTGCCCACAACTTTGGGTACAAAACCCACTGCTTGGGTACGCTTGCCCACAAAGCCCTTATGGGTAAACTTCTCCCAAACCTAATGCCCTAGGGTTGTGTGAGTACCTCCTAATCTACACAAATCAACATCATGCCGCCCCTATCCTATAGTTTTGGACCTCTTTTGCAAAATTGTATTCTCTGTCAACTCTACCTGAGCATCTAGTGCCAAATCATTTATGGAAGGTAGGACCCATTCCTCTTACTGATCTAGCATGGAAGACCCATAGAGTTTCAGATTCTCTACATTCACAACTGAGTAAATGCACATGTATGGGGGTAGATTGAGTCTATAGGCGTTGTCTCCCACCTTTTTCGATATCTCAAAGGGACCATATTGTAGAGCCTTGATTTTCTCACCAGGACCTTATAGCCCATCCTTGCTTAATTGTAGCCATACTTTGTCTCCCACCTTAAATGAATTCTCTATTCTATATTAATCATGCGTGGCCTTATATTTTTCCTATGAATTATACAATGTCTCTTGCACCTATATATAGATCTTCTAGATCTTCTCAACAATTTTTTTAACATTCAAGGCATCCCTTGTAAGATCCTCCCTTATTCCTCCTTTCTACCCATATGCAATATCCAAAGGTGAAGATGGAAATTATCGAAAATAATTTCAAACGTGGAATTACCAATAGCTTTGTGGACTTCTCTATTATATGAGTTATGTATAAATACAATATTTTCATCCCAGGTCTTCGAAAGCTTCTAATTGTAACCCCTCAAAATCCGCATTAAAGTCTTATTGAATACTTCTGTCTACCCATTTGTATGAGGATGGAATGTTGTAGACCTCTTCAACTTCGTGTCCGTATTCTCCCACAATGTAGTCCAAAAGACACTAATAAATCTCATTCCCCTCTCTGAAACAATGTTCCTTGGTATCCCAAAGTGCACCTAGAATTGTCCAAAGAACAAGTTTGCTACTTTTTGTCTACTAATGGTCTTTTTATAGGGCATTATAATACATGTCTTGCTGAAATTGTCAACTACCATGAACATGTAGTCCTATCTCTTCCTAGTTGTTGGTAAACCTCCCACAAATCCATGGAAATGATTTTCCAGGGACAAATGGGTATAAGTGAGGGATGATATAAGCCTTGTTTCCTAATACTAGTCTTGCCGATACAACAAAGTATGCATCATATTACGAACCTAGCTACTTGTTCTTGCATTTTGGACCAATACACATACCTGTATAGGTTGGCCACTATCTTTCCATACACTAAAGTTCCCTGCAACCTTGGAGGGTTGAGCCTCTCTGATTAGCTGCAATCTATCACCTTTAGGGACATATAACTTATCCATCCTATAGAGTAACACATCTTATATATGGTAGTCAACGATGTCGTTGCCATGATGCACGACTTTAGCTCTACAACTTTTGAAACACCTCCTTAAAGTCCTCATCCTCTGAATATGTCTCTTTAAATGCATCATGGGTGAATGGATCCATGTGCATCAAATTTAACAAATCTATGATCTTTGATGTAGGTGGCCTTGAAAGCATGTTAGCCAACTTGTGTGATGGCCTTCTTATACTTTATCATTAAATGAAACTGCTATAGAAACTCAATCCACTTGTAATGCTTGGTATGCTATAACTTACTTTGAGCTTGCAGGTACCGTAGTGGGTGGTGATCTGTGTGTGTTGGCTCTCAAATTGCCCTGGTAATTGACAACAACCCGAGAAGACATTCACTGAGAATTCCAAGAATCCTCCCGCTTTAGGTGACAAAGGCTGACCTCCCTTTCACCAAAGGGGTATTCCTTGGTAATGGTTTTAATTAAAGAAATATTCTTTAAAATCAAATAAATAAGGGCAGATTAATAATATGTGAGTGTTTTAAATAAAATGAGGTTTTAGGGGAAAAAAGGTGGTAGGTAGATAACACCTGAAACTTATTAAATTAAAATTCAAAACAAAAGGAAAGAAATAATTTAAAATACATTGGCTTAAATGCTTATATGCATCTAATTGAAATATGTAGTTAAAGTAATGATATCAAGTATCACTATTGATTTATCTTGCACAAACAATTAGAGTATTTGATTTTATTTTTTTTTAATAATAAATATTAGAGAAAAAAATAAATCAAATTAATGTGTGAAAGATTTGAGAATCTGATCAAGTCAAACTATTCCCAATCATTCACATTTCGCAGTGAAGTAAATAATGAAGAAGAATAATAAAATAAAAATGGAATAAATTAAAAAAACTAATTTTTATGGCTTTCAAGTTTATTTTACAAATAAACCTTAGATAACATGTATCATTAGAATTTCAATATGCAACAAATAAACTCATATGATTTAAAAACCTTTAAATATCAAGTATTAAAACATTTAAATCATTTATATATTCAAGCTTGTTGTATAATCAAATTATATTAATAATATTGTATAATAACCTAGTAAATAAAACCTAAAAAAAAAACATGTAGAAAGAAAAAGAAAGAAATGAAACATGATATTATTAATAAAAAACTTCACATTCACGATGAGAAGAACCACTGTAGCAAGTACATTATGGCTGTAAAAAATAGTAAGTCTTCATCTCCAACATGTCATCCTCCAATCTGCCAAAAAAACTCCCGAAAGAAGCCTTTACATCCTCTTTTGTATTTTTAGGAATTAGTTTCCCATCTAATTCTTGACTAAATATATATTCAATCATTTGAATTAACTTATGCTCAAATCTTTCATGTTAAAAAGTCCTTAAATAATCTTTCTTGCATTAAAAAAAAGACATGAATTAGTTTTCTAATATAAAATATAATGATAAATGAAATTAAAATATAAACTCACCCTTTATAATTTCCTCCTCATACTATTGTGTCACATACTTTTTTATTTAATAAAAGTTGATTTTGCCTTAGATAAAACTTGGTAAAATTTTTCTAACCATAAGAAAACATTAGGTAAAATTTTTCTAACCATAAGAAAACATTAGGTTATAGATTATATTTAATACGGGCATTGATTTCCAGAACATTCAAGCAACATAAAAATCCAAAACATTGGGTGTGCATTAAATTCAATAGTTTTTTTTTCTTTTAAACGTTGAATGTTTATCTGTGCAACAATGCAAAAGAGAAATTTGATTTCAAAATATATAAAACTAGCCTAGACCAGAACAAGTTGATAATTAACTTTCTCCTAAACCCGACGGCTCGATAACCGGCACGTCCTATTGAATTATCACCCTTGTGCATGGTCTTCGAATAATAGATTCATACGTTGGTTTTACATGAAGCATATATGAGCTAAGGTATTAGATTAGGTTACGAAGTAGGGTATTAGATTAGGTTTGTATATTTTATTATTTTAGTTATTTCATTTCTTATTTGTTTAATTTAATTTATTTTTTAACTGTTTTAATTATGTTTTCTTTAATTTATATTACTTTAATTTATTTAATTCTGGTTTTATGCTCTAATTTAATTATTATATTTTAACTTTGATATTTTATAATTATTAAAATTGTGTGTTTTTGATTATTTAAATTTTATTATTAGTGAGTTTTATTTTATTTTTTATTTTAATTAAAAAAATATTTTTAAATTATTATAATTATAATTATAGCTTATATATATAATATTGAGATTTTAAAGTTTTACTTAATGTGATAATGATTTTTTATTTTTATAAGCTATAGTGACTAATATAACAACTATCTTAATGTATGGCAGAATATAAATATATTGTTATGAAGATTTGAGTATATTATAAGAATTCCATAAGAGCCATATGGAGAGGGAGACGTCTGTGAAACCCATGAGGATAGCCAAGTTCAAAAATCAAGAGACATCAAGAATCACATACTAGCACTAACATTTGAACAGGGCCAAATCGAGACATCAAGAATCACATACTAGGTGCCTTCGCGTTGAGCTTGGAGTCGACTCATGAGGAAAAGGAAATTCAAAAGACAAACATTAAGCAATAGAAGGAAAATATTTACATCTTAAAGTTTCAACTGATCGATAGTAAGAATGAAACAAAGATAAGTCACATGAGGCTCTAGTACATAAAGACTAATGAGTTCAATAATTATTCACATATATAAGACATTTGTTTGTATATTTAGTTTATCGAGGTAACTATGATAATGATTAGGGTGCATGATAAACAATTGGTATATGTCTCACTCCTCGAGAGAATTTCAACACCATATATAAGTCATACATGCTTACAATTAATAATTAAGAAATTGCGTAAATCATAGCACTAATTAATATTCGTAAGTATGACTTTCATTTTTGAATATGGTTCTATTGAAACTATAGAGACTAGTTATAAGGGATTTGCTTCCCTTTTTGTTGTATAACATGAGTTTCCAGAATTGGATGTCACTGCACTACTAGGAAGCGTCTATTGCCTCGACAGAGTCATCCACTAGCGTAAGGTAAGGGACTTTATGAATTCTTGTTTACTCTTCATGTTGGAGGTCTTCTTTCAATTTATTTTAGGAAGTATGCACTTTTACAATATGGGAGGATTATGCACTAGACTTAGTCCAATACCACTGACCTTGTTTTGATATTAGCGAAGATTTATAGCCTCGATGGAGATGTCAGCATACCCCATCAGAGGTTACCTCAATAGAAGGAGTGTGAGGGTTATGCACTGGACTTAGTCCAATATCACTGGTCTTTCTCCACTGCCAGTGAGTGTCTACAACCTCGATGAATCATCATGCCCCACCCAAGAAAACATAGGTTCCCATCCCTATGATAGTATGATGATAAGGGAAGGTCTCATAAATGATTGTGATTGTGACTAACTAGTTCCACCAAAGTTTCAATTAAATTTTATGAAAGCCAAATCTTATGTTAATAGGTATAACACTTATGACTTAATGCAATCCCTAATGGTATTCATGTGTAAGTTGTATGAGAAGAAAGATGTGGTGGGATATGTTCGATATGAAGTTGACATTGTTAAAGAAACTTAGATTTGAGCCCTTTGAAAAATAGTTACCACTCAACCATGATTTACAAACAAAGTATTCAGATATGTATTCCAAACTTGTTAATATGATGCATACTAAGGCCTCACAAATCCACATTCCATTCTAGTCATGATCATATAAAGATTCTTCAAGATGCAAAAAAAATCATCTTTATTCATTCTAAACCTAAGCATAAGTAAGCAAAAGTTTATTCATGTACATTAACTTATATAGATATGTGTTTTCAAAAGAAAAATTGTTCAAAGAAATCAAACAACCCGTGTAATCATGATAGTAATTTATCAACCCCATAACTCTTATCTTTGTGTTTGAAAAATAGAAATATGTTAAGGAGTTGTAAGGAAGCACAAGGTGTTTCACTCATTTCACTTCCTAAAATGGAGTCGATATCTACATAATGATAATATAATATTTTCTTAAAGACCTTTTCCATCCACTCACTTACAAAATCATAATACTTTGTATGATTATTTAAATGATGAAACACTTCTAACCTTAATATATTTGCAATATATTCATAATTTACTCTTCTTTCATAACAATCTAAAAACATACCAAGATAAACCACGTGACAACTTAAATGTTTTTGAGATTCATGTTCTTTACCAGGAAAAAGAATTATTAATAAAGTCATGTGTAGTGTTGAAGGTATTATTAGAGAGTTGATGTGTAATGAAATAAACATTAAATGCATATTAGTTAAAACAAAGTTTAGAGTTAATTCACTTGTATCTCCATTCCCATATATCATAACATTACCATGTGTATAATTATCATAAATAATTTCCTTGTTAGTTGCATAGCCATGTTTATTATGGTTACTAATATGAAAAGTCTTATAGTTGTACAATAGTTGCGGATTTAAAGCTGCAAGTGAATAATTATCATCATACTCATCATACATATATGGTTTTAAGTAATCAACATGAACATAATATGGATTGATATTACTTCTGAAAATAGTGTCACATACCTATTTATTTGTTTGAGAAAGACCTTCCAAATTTGATATCTGATCTTTGCAATCACAAATGGATGGGGTTGATGTTGTGATAGACATAATTTCTTCCTCAATCTGCCCTACTTTACAAACTTTATTAGTATAATGATCAGGGAAATCAGATAAAGGAACCAAAGTTAAGATTAGTGATTAAATCATTAGTTTCCTTAAGGTTCTCTTTGTAATCAAAACGAGATATAATGGTTTGTTCAGTCAAATATTCATAAGGTAAACACATCTCATTCGAATCATTAGATTCATCTTGTTGACATTCAACTTCATCATGAACACACGATTCACTTTCTTGAAACTCTAAATGAGAATTATCACAATGTTCATCTAAACAACAATGATTTTCAATAGGTGAATTAGAGGGATGCATAGACGCATAATGTTCATAAAAAATTGCATAGATTTTTTTTAAAGATGAAATACCACAAAGAGGAAGTTTCCTACACCATTGTTGGGCTTTACCTTCTAGTGACATCATGAATAATTCCATCAATACATCCTCATGCTGAATCTCAATCATTGGAATGTGGTTGTGGAACTCTCTGAGGTGTTGAACATGATCATCATTCTCATCTTGACAAAACTGAGGTAGATACATATCTTATTCATCTACATCTGGCATTTGATTATGAAAACTTGGTTACTGCAAAAATTAAGTGGAGCAAATCGTTTAAAGTTTGAAGCACATAAATAAGTCATCTAAACAATCAAGGAGTTTCCATGCGAACAACAAAATAAAGAAATATATACTTGAAAATATCATAAGGTGCATGCAACTATGATCATATTCACCAGCAGGTCACGGAATTAACTGATTAATCCAATTAACAGAAGAAATACAACCTTTTTAATTCGTTCCCCAGCAATGGCACCAGAAGAATGTTGGTTCTCAAATTGCCTGGGTAACTAACAACAACCCCAGAAGACATTCACTGAGGATTCCGAGAATCCTCCTGCTTTAGGTGACAAGGGCTGGTCTCTCTTTCACCACAAGGGGTATTCTCTGGTAATGGTGTTAATTACAGAAATATTCTTTAAAAGCAAATAAATAAGGCTGGGTTAATAATATGTGAATGTTTTAAATAAAATGAGGTTTTAGGGATAGAAATGTGGTAGGCACATAACACATGAAACTTATTAAATTAAAATATCATTTATGACAAAATGATGTTTAAATTAATATATTATTACTCACACACAACATTAAGGTTAGTACAGTTGGAAAAAAAATTGGAGGAGGAGCCATGTCTTCGTCTGCAGATCCCGCGAAAATCGACATTCTAGAGGAGCCCACTGTGGTCGAGGGTCTGGCTACGGTCGAGAGAGAAACATAAAGCGTGCCCCCTGGTTCTATTTGTGCCGCCGAGTGCCGCCAAGCCTGACACCCCAGACTACCCAGAAGCTGGAACAGGGGTGAGAGAAGGCAATGAAGCCAAAGACAACGCTGACGCAACTGCTGGAGCCTCCCTTGTCAAGGGTTTGCCCATGAATGGGAGCGAGGATTGGACAGTTGTGCATCTTGAACAAGAGCCATGTACCGACGAAGTCGCGACTACAAAACAAGATCCCTATAATGGAGAAGCCGCGGTTGTCGAGCAAGAAATCAATAACGAAGAAGCAGTCGATACTGAGCATGAGGACTATAACGGAGAAGCAACGGATGTCGAGAAAGAACCCTATCATGGAGAAGCAACATCTATCGAGCAAGAACCCTTTAATGGAGAAGTTGTGGCAGCCGAGCAAGTGCCCTCCCCTACAACCCTGGATGATGCAACAACTTTGTATCAAAAAGGCTGTGATGCATTGAAGCCTCAGGACCTTGCAGAGGCCGTTGACCTTATGAGCTGTGTACTGGAAACCAAGTATGAAAGCGGAACGATGGCTAGGGTTAGATATATCCACCAGCCAGATCCAGAGAAGAAAGAACCATTTGGGGCATCGAGCGGGCCAGGTCCATCAGCCTCGTTTTCTAAGGCAGCAGATTGAACCCGATACCAGGCAGATCCAGTTAATCATGACCCGAATATGATCCATGAAAGCAGCAGAATGGCTAGGGTTAGATATTCCCGCAGCCCAAATCTAGAGAAGAAAGGAATAATTGGGGCAGGGATCGGGCTAGATCCATCAGCCTCATTTTCTCTGACAGCAGATCAAGACCTACACCAGGCAAATCCAGTCAACCCTGACCTGGAACTGATCCAAATCCTCATTAAAACGCCAGAAGGAAAGAATATCTGCAGGAGAATCACAAGAGGGAGATGGATCCAAGATTGAAGACGTGAAATCCAGACTCACTTAGGCATTCCAGAAAGCGTGCAAAACTTGATTTACTTAGGACACAACCTACAAGATAACCACACACTACATGACTATGGTATTGACATAGACTCGAATATCATAGTTAACTTGCGACTATGAGGTGGATGCTTTGGTACCAGCCCAAAGGGCACAGGCACATTTAAGGACGCAGTCAAAGGAAAGGAAAAAGCACAAGCCAAACCAACATTACCCTCTAAATTACCAGGGCCCTACATAGTGGAGCAAAAATCTCAGAATCCTTCCTTCACAGTCTCAATACCTGAGGTAAAGGGGTTGTATTCTGATTTTCTTAACAAAGCAGTCATATGCAGATTTAATGGGTTTTGGCCCAAATCTGATCTTTTGCACCAATGGATTTTTTCTGCTTGGTCACCAACTTGTGATATCCTTTTATGTTCCAAAGGGTTTTTTATTGTCAGATTCACCACAGTCAGGAAAAGGAATATATACTTAATAAAGGACCATGGTTTTGGGGCAATGCATGGCTCTTCATGACCCCTTGGTTCCCAGAATTTGACGCCAACACAATGGTTGTATCAAAAATTCCCGTTTGGGTCAGATTACACAACCTACCATTACAGTTTTGGCATTATCGAGTGTTAGAAGGTATAGGGAACTCCTTGGGAAAGTCCCTAAAAATTGATGAGGACAGATTCACAAGGGGTATATTTACTTTTGCTAGGATATGTGTCGAAGTAGACCTTAGTCAAGGACTACCACACAGTATTACATTGATCTTCAATGACACGCACTGGACACAACCTCTGGATTACCAAAATACATTGTTTCAGTGCCATGGATGTTTGCAGATAGACCATCTCCACAATGCCTTCCCTCAAGCTAAAAAAGATCCCAAAAGGAACAAAGAGCAACCCAAAAAACCAAAAGGCTGGCAATGCACAGACACTTTCGGAGAAGAAGTAGGACAAGCAAGAGCAACAGAAAATAATGCATAAAAGGATATATAGAAGGACCAGAACAACACACAAAAGGAGGAGACACACCATAATGATGCTTGCATTTTGAGGCCCAACAACCCCTTGTCACATCAGGAGTCCCAAATAATAGGATTGGAAGTACATAGCAGCAAACAAACTCATGGATTAGAGGGATCTGATTCTGATAAAGAACTTCCTATAAACACAGATGAAAATCAAATGACCATTGTAACTTCCACCCCCAACATGGAAGGTTGGAGAAAAGTGGAAAAAAAGAAAGGCAGAAAATTCTAAATATATATGACAGTTAAAATACTCTCTGCGTAGAGATTTTTTGAAGCTACAGTGACAGTTCAGTGTATCCCTGTGCGGAGTACAACATGTTTTGATTCTACATTGATAGGCTCTATGCCTCACATACATCATATGCTTTTGCATCTACAAAATGTAATTTTTCTTTGCATAATGAAAATTACGACTTTCCCAAAGGGAAAAAACATTAAGGTTAGTACAAATTACAATTTAAAACAAAAGAAAAGAAAGAAATTAAAATAAACTAGCTTAAATGCATCTAATTGAAATATGTAGTTAAAATAATATGATATCAAGTATCACTATTAATTTGTCTTGCACAAACAATTAGAAAAATTGATTTAATTATTTATAATAATAAATATTGGAAAAAAAATAAATCAAATTAATGTGTGAAAGATTTGAGAATTTGATCAAGTCAAATTGTTCCCAATCATTCACATTTGCTAGTGAAGTAAATAATGAAGAAGGATAATAAAATAAAAAAGGAATGGATTAAAAAACTGGTTTTTATGGTTTTTCATGTTTATTGTACAAATAAACCCTAGATCGCATGTATCATTAGAATTTCAACCTGCAACAAATAAACTCAAATATGATTTAAAAACCCTTAAATATCAAGTATTCAAACATTTAAATCATTTATGTATTCAAGAATGTTGTATACTCAAGTCATATCAATAATCTTGTATAATAAAGAGTAAATATTAAAAATTCAAATTAAAAAGAACACGTAGAGAGAAAAAGATAGAAATGAATCATGATATTATTAAATAAAAAATCTCACAATCATAATGAGAAGAACCATTGTAGCAAATACATTATGGCCATAAAAAATAATAAGCCTTCATCTCCAGCTTGCCATCCTCCAACTTGCTCAAAAACTCCCGAAAGAAGCCTTTACATCCTCTTTTGTATTTATGAGAATTAGTTTCTCATTTAGTTCTCGTAACTTCGCAAATAAAGTTACATTAATAATAATTATTTGACTAGATATATATTCAATCATTTTAATTAACTCCTGCTCAAATCTTTCACATTAAAAAGTCATTAAATAATCTTTCTCGCATTAAAAGAAAAGACATGAATTAGTTCTCTAATATAAAACATAATGATAAATGAAATTAAAATATAAATTCACCTTTTATAATTTCCTTCTCATAATATTCTGTTAGGTACTTTTATTAAATGAAATTTGATTTTGCCTTTGGTAAAATCTAGTAAATTTTTTGCAACTATAAGAAAATATTATGTTATAGAATATATTTAATACGTGAATTACTCTTCCAAAATGTTCAACGCAACATAAATTCCAAAACATTGGGTGTGCATTAAATTTAATATTTTTTTCCTTTTAAACGTTGAATGTTTATCTTTGTAACAACGCAAATGAGAAATTTGATTTCAAATATATAAAACTAGCTTAGATTAGATTTTCTAATGTGCTGAAAACAATTACAAATTATTAAAATCATTGATGAATTTCCTTTAATGCTCCTCCCATGCTGCAAATGAATTTATCCCTGTACAATCTCTCCATTAAACTATTAGAAACAAAAATTCTGATCTTAAACCAAAATCTTATATATATAATTTTATTTATAAATTTCAAATTTATATATTAATATAAGTTCTAAAAAAATCATAAATCATATATATATATATAAATATAAAGTTTCAAATAATTTTTCCCAAAGGAAAAATAGTAATTTCCATTAATATTTGAAAATTACATGTTGTAGATGCTTGAAGAAGCATATGTTGTAAGTTGTGGTGAACCATTATTCAGATGTTCATGTACAAAAACCTCATAGCGTACACTGGTAGTATGTGCATAAATACATATCAGAAATAAAATATATACATAAAACTGTTTTGTGAAATAAGTATTGGCAGTAGCTCAAAAAACATGTAAACAGACCCTATCGGGCCCCTATATTATGTGATTAATGTATGGACGATGGTAGTACTGATAGTAGTCCATATCCTTCTACTCCTAAATCATCCATAGACCTCGAGGCCAGACCACAACCTCCTTGGATAGCTGGCCAGAAATCTGGTTGCGCTCCGTGTAGATATGATGACAAATAATGGAGTCAAATTGGGACCTTAAAAGCAGTGCATCATCCAATATGTGCCTGAGTGTGTGTGCATGGTAGATAGATAAGCTGTTGAACCAATTTATGATAATCTTGGAATCACCAAAAACTTGAAGGTGCCTACACTCTTTTTCTAAAGCAAATTGCAAAAGATGTCTAAGTGTGATCAATTCTGCAAAGTTATTGGTACCATTGCCCAAACCCATCTGAATTTTAAAGAAATGGTTCTCTGATAGGTGTAATAAAGCTCCCCCACCACAACCCTGAGCCTGGGCAGATCCATCAAAATAGGCCCAAGGAATGCTTTTGTCAATGACTTTAGGGGTAATGGATCGATGGGGAGCAGGTCTATCATCCTCAAGTATATTGGAATAAATGGACAAGACACGTGTAGAAGCCTGGTTCCAGTGAGGCATAATATCACTAAAAATGTATTTGTTCCAAGTCAGCCAGATAGCCCAGCAGACCAATAGTGGGAGATTTCTAGCTTTGTGAGGTTGAGCCGATGACCACCATGATTTCCAGGCTTCAAGGATGGTATTTCCCTGCCATCTGAAGGTAATAGAGAGAGAGGAGAGAATGAGGGCCCAAAAATCCATGATGGTGGGGCAGTGAAGGAAGAGATGCTCAATGGATTCAGAGGCTTGATGACATAAAATGCACCAAGTAGGGCCATGGAAAGATCGCTTCATAAGGTTATCACTCGTGGGAGCTTTTTGGCGTAGAACAGTCCACATGAAGAGTCTGGTGTGAGGGGGAGCTTTCAGTTTCCATAATAAACTCCACCACCAGTCAGAAATTGGTGGCTTATGTGCAGAGTATATAACAAGGTAGCCATCCTTGGGAGTGTAATGGCCATGCTTAAAATGTGCACAAATAATCTCATCTTCGCCTTCAAGAATCCTAACATGTGATTCAATAAGTGCATTAGTGTAACTGAGCCAGTCAGGATGCCAATTGTCAGGTATGCCAAGTTGTAATGTCGATTTCCAAGCTTGAGAAAATATATTAGTGTTTTTTGGGTCTGCAATTTGATCAAGATAGATAATACCAACATTAGATAAATATTGGATGAGATCAGGTGGTAGTCTAAAGGAATTACCACTGCCGGACCATGGATCCATACCCACACAAATTGAGGAGCCCGACCTAATTCTCCAGGCCAGTCCATCTCGAACATAAGATATAGAGTTTAATACAGCTCTCCATATGGATGATATGTTTGTCCTGTTCCAAGTAGGGAGCCGAATCCAATCAAGTGTACGAAGGGGCCAAATGTATTTTTGATAAACAACCTTAGTCCATAAGCTTTGTGTTGTGAGAATCTGCCAACCCATTTTGGAAGCAAGTGCTTTGGAGAAGGACTCAAGGTTTTTTAGTCCCCAGCCACCCCATTTCTTTGGAAGTGCAATCAAATCCCAACGAACCCATGCATAGATGTGACCATCATGTTTCCCTTTCCATAAGAATCTACAACACAACTATTGGATCCGCGAGAGTATACCTTTTGGGATCCAAGCCATGGACATCCAGTAAACCAGAGTCACTTCCAATACAAATTTAATTAATACCAATCGTCCAACTCTGGAGAGGTATTTTTGATGCCAAATGTTTAGTCTTCTTTCAATCTTGGCTACCAGCCAAGTCCAATCAACAATCCTGTAATGAAGGGGTTTAAGTCGAAACCCAAGATACTTCAAACCATCATCCAATGATAGGAGAGAGTAAGGAAATCTATGGAGAGCGAATTGGATCTCATGGGGTGAGAATCCTGAAGATGTAATAGTATATTTCTGGGCATTACACTCCATACCAGTAGCAAAACATAATAATTTCATAATAGATTGTAAGACATTTGTGTCATCAATGCCTCCATTGAGAAAAATTAAAACATCATCTACAAAAAGTAAATGTGCTAGGATGAAATTGTTAGTGATATTAATACCCTGGAGATGACCGAGTCTGCGTTCTTTTGTAATGAGTCGACTCAGGTCTTCCATAATTAGCAAGAACAAGATAGGGGAGAGGGGAAAACCCTATCGAAGATCCCTCTCTACATGAAAAAAGGGGGAGGCAGATCCATTGATGAGTACACTAAAAGATACCTTGGTAATGCAACACATGATCCAATTGACAAATTCCAGAGGGAAACCCAAATGGGTTAATAACATTCTCAGGTAAAGCCAACTTGTGCGATCAAAAGCCTTTGCAAGATCAATCTTAAGGATCATGCCTTTCAACTTCTTAATTTTGATGGAGTGTAAAACTTCTTGTGCAGTACCAATGGCATCATGTATTTGACGATTGTTAAGAAAGGCAAATTGTTCAGGGGAATATGAGTAGAAAGGATGGGCTTAAGTCGATTGGCAATGATCTTATAGATGTAGTTGCAGAGAGAGATGGGTCAAAAATCATTGAAAAACTCAGGGTAATCAGATTTAGGGATGAGGGCTATGAAGGTTGAATTGAAAGCCTCATACATGCGACCACTGGTATGACAATCTTCAATGATATGGAGAAGATCTTCCTTTAGTATGTCAAATAAAGCCAAGTAAAACTCGACCGGCCAACCATTGGGACCGAGACTCTTGTCCCTCTTAAACCATTTTAGAGTATTCTCTGTTTCCCCATAGTAACTGGCTTGAGGAGATCCTCGACTGCCTCCTATTCAACAAAGCGAGGAAATAGGCCTGCCACCCTAATGATCTATGCCAAAGTTGCTTCCCGAGGAGCCTTGTAAAGATTTTTAAAGTGTGATGAGCTGAGAGATGCTAAGTGATGGAAGGAGTGTACTCTCTAGCCTTCCTCATTGGTCATCTGCCAGATGGTGTTGATCGCTTGACGCCCATTAGCATATTGGTGGTAGAATTTTGTATTGTCATCTCCCTCTTTTAACCAGATGGCTCTACTCCTAAGTCTCCATGTTTCCTCTTTGTCCTTTAATATTCTGTCCCGTTCAGTCTCCAAGTTGATGAGATGGGTCTTGGCATCAACAAATAAAAATCCCCTCCCATTTTCATCCTCCAAACTAGCAATCTCGGTCTCGATAGAGTGGAGCTTATTGTCATCTTTCTTTCTCTTGTTATGAGCCTGGCCTATGGTTAATTGTTTGAGTTTAAGAATATTATTTGAGAACCCTTCCGATATAAATTGACCAGCACTTGGAGGGTGTGCCTTCCAAAATTCCAAGATTAAACGGGTATAGTCAGGATCCTTTAACCAAGTGGCATTGAATTTGAATGGGGATTTTGGTTTGCGAGCTTGACCAATGATCTCAAGATAAATAAGAGAGTGATATGATAAGCCCCCCGATCCTACCCATTGCCCGTAATTATGGAAAGTTCCAATGAGACTTTCCTTAATAAGGAAACGGTCCAATCTTCAAGCCAACATAGCCTCACCAGTCCTTCTGTTCCTCCAGGTAGGTTGAAGATGCGCCATGGGAATATCAATAAACCGATGATCCTCTAGTAGAGCCTCCAATGTATTAGATAAGGGGTCAATCTGGGCATTGTGCCCCCATGATTCAACGTGACCAATGGAAAAGTTGAGGTCACCTCCCATAATGATGTTATCAGCTTGTAAAAGAGCTGAATTGAGTAGGTGATCCCAAAAAGAAACTTGGTTGTGACAGGGACCATACACGTTTATCAGATGAAGCTCCAAGCCCAAATCAAATGAGAATATATCAGCACCAATGAATCCATGCATGCCCCAAACATTTGATAGTTTAACCGACCTAGGGTTAAAACCAAAGGCAATACCCCCATATTGCCCACGAACATCTAGGGCATGGAAGTGCCATCTAGGTACCAGAGATTCCAATACAGGTATAACCAGGTCAATAAGACCTAGGGTTTCTTGAAGGAAAAGGACATCCACCCTTTCAGATTCCATAAGTCTCTTGAAGGCTAGTTTTTTTGTGGGATTAGCCAACCCACGATAGTTAAGGGATAACCACTTCATGGGGGAGAAGAAGAAAGGGTACTATGTGCTCTAAGAACCCAATCAATAGCGAGTTGTCAGCCTTCCGCAACATCAATACCAACTTGATGGATGGATTTGGAGATGGTAGAGTGACGACCCCGAGCATATTTAGGGGGCTTAAGGGAGGGTATGATCCCAATACCACAAGAGTCCTTGGCAGAGGATCTATCCAAGGAACGAAGATTGTAGGAGTGGGTAGGTCTAGAAGAGTCTGATGCCTCCGACAGAGAAGTAGACATGGGGGGGTTTGGGAAGGAAAGGGGTGTATTAGAAAAGATGGGGAGGGGGGTGAACCAGGGGACAAGATAGTGGAGACAATGCAGGTGCAAATGCAGAGGTGCATAGTGAAGCTGTGGATATCAACAAAGACTCAGACAGTTCAAATGAATTAACAATAGAACATAGGATAGGGTTACCTGATGAGAGCGCAGTTGCAGCTGTCGCTTGGGATCTGGTAAGAGGAGGCAAGGGAGGACAGACCAGAGTGGTGCCACACTTCTTTTCCCGAACCTTTTCTTGAGCCAAGTTACCGGATACAGTGGGCGTCCACTGAACATGTGAACCCTTCTTGTCCACCAAACCTTCAGTCGCTTCCTCTCGGGGGGTACAGGGCTCACCAAAGGGCATTCCTTATATAAATGCCCTACCTTATGACATCGTCTGCACCTGAAGGGCACCCCTTCGTAGTCAAGGATTTGAATGCGAGTGAAGTGCTTCCAATGAAGGGTAATCTGTTCCTCCAACCCTTCTTTGGTGTCAAGGTGAACCAATATGCGGGCCAAGGACATATTGCTGGAGATAATAAAGGATTTATCATGATCCAGATAGGTACCTAATGCATTGTCGATGTGCTTGAAAATGTCTTCAGACCAGAAGTGTAGCGGCAAACTAGGAAGCCTCACCCAAAGAGGACCAACCCCCAATTTCTCCCACTCTAGATCAAACAAGGGGCTCCATCGCTTGAGCAAGACGAGAGTTAGCTCAATGTGCCAATATTTTGAGAGCACCCACGTAGTGTAATCAACATGCTGAAATTGAAGGGCGAACCAACCACGCGCAAGAGTGGAAACAGATGGAAGTTTGGTGAGAATTTGTCCCCAGATTTCAGTGATCCATTACTGAAGCCTAGTTACATAGTAGGATCGACCTTGTACATGCCCCACCAGGACCTGATCCGTCGTATCCACTAGATCCCCCATCTATATTCCTTCACTAAAGCTAAGAGAGACATCCTTGTTCTTAGCCTTAACACACTTAGACTTCTTCACCGATTTGGATTACTTGTTAGCCCAGGAATCTGAGGAGGGTTCGAGAGGGGGATCAAGATTGTCCTCTACCCTAGGGTCAGTGTCATAGTCCGCCAAATTAATGGGCGGACCTTCAAAAAATCCGGAAGAGGGAGGTGTTAGTGTCAGTCTTTCCAGCCTTCCTCTAGTGATCAAATATGCTCTTACAAAGTGTTCTCAGAGTGTCAAGGTCAAATTTTGTCATTTCAAAGAGTCTTCAAGCAAAATTTGGTCACTAGGCATTAGGTCTAGGGTTTGCTTTCACTCCTAAAGTTGTCCAAATGTCGGTCCATGTCATCATTCAACTGAGTCTATCATCATTCATAGGGTTGTCCTCATCATGTCAGGTTCCATTGGGTCATTTTACACCTTGTTCATGCTTCAGTTGCGCCTAGGCAAGGTTCATTTCCCTCTCCTAGGGTTTTGGAGGTAAATTCTCTTGGAGGGTCAAATCATCGGAAAAATTTGTATCCTGATGTTCATACACCTTCCCCTATCATTAATGTACCTTATTAAACACTTCCCATCACTGAGATTCCCCAAATTCCTCATTTTTCCACAAACCCTAGTTTCTTGCCACAACTTGGCAATTTTCTAGGCTAGGCCTGTGTTTTGCCCTTTTGGACCCCTTCCCCTCATTCCATCTCTAAGATTCCACTTTCCCCTGCTTCCTAACATCCCTCCCTGCTTCCCAAAATTTCCCCAAGAATTTACAAGCCCCTCATCCCCTTCATTTCGCTTCATTTCCACAAAATTCCTTGTTTCACACATCGGGATAAGTTTCATTCAAAAGATGTTTCAGAGCAATCAAAGATGAATTTTGGAAAACTGAGAGAGGTTTTTGTCCACAACATACCAAATAAGAAAAAACTCCCTCACGTTTTACACAGGTGTCATGGTTTTAGAGAAATGTCAAAAATACAATCGCCTCGGGAGAATTGATGCACCTCTGAAGTGACCTTGGGAAAATCAGGTTTGCTCCTAGCTTGGTTGTCCAAATAACTTTCTTGATGAGTCAAAGGATAACTAGACAAAAATATATTTCCAATGAGCTATCATGAGCTCAATTTGGAGTTGAGGAAGGCATTCAAAAGTTGACTGCAACAGAACTTTGCCTTGAGGCAGCCTCATTTGGCACATTTTGACCAGTCTTGGGATATTTGATTTTGGACAAGTCAAATTAACTCCAATTTGAAACATTCTGGTTGGGTTGGAAAATAGACTCAAATACCTTTCCAACGAGCTATCCTATGCCCGATTTCGACACCGGGAAGGCCTCCGAAAGCCTCCTGCAAAATGCACTATGTGGCGCGCGGCGCGTTGGGCAGGCGCGCGACGCATCAGCGGCGCGCGACGCATTGAGCAAGTTTTCACAGTGTAAAAATACACTGGCGCGGCGCATCAGAGGCGCGCGGCGCGTTGGGCAGGCGCATGGCAGATACAGCCAACAAGCCCAAAAACTTCAAAATTTTGCTCCAAAATTGCCCAATATGCTTGGATCATCATTTGTACAAGTAGGTAGGGCCTTCATCTCTGTTTTTTTATCCAAGTTTGGTGCTTACTTCATGGTGTTTGATGAATGGTGATTGTTTAAGAAATCAAACCCTACTTCTTCATAATTTCCAAAGCAATAGTGCTAGGGTGTTATAGACATTTTTGTGCCTTACAGCATGAAGCATGAAATGTCGATAATCTGAGGGATCCAAAGTCCCTAAACATGTTGTTCCTACCCCTAGAGGAACAAGGTCAGCAAACCACAGCACTGAAAATCAGTTCTCCACCTGAAAACACTCAAAAACAAGCTATTTCTGGATCATGTCAGCTGCTCCACTGAGCATCTGCGCTGAATGTCAACTGCTCCACTCTGTACCTGCGCTGAATGTCAAAAGCAATGAAGGCTACCTGCGCTGGGCGAGATTGGCCAAGTGGCACAGTCATTCTGCAAGGTGTCAAATGCCCAGGAAGTTTCCAAAATGACACTTGGATCAGGGAATTTGCCTTGTGATGAGTAAGAGGATCTAGATCTCCAAGTGGAAGCAAGAAACTCCAAGTGGACTCAAGAACTGAAGTATAACTGAAGTGGGAGAGGACACTAGTCAGCTTCATGCCAGCCTCAAGCTGACTCATCCTTTCTCCAAAACTCCTATATATAGAGCTCTCTCATGAGGTCTAGGGAGGCTGGAATCTTGTGAATGTAAGGAAGTGCTGTTGGTTTGTGCATAGAACTATTGGGTGATTGCTTTGAAGGAGGTGAAGAGGAGATTCTGCTGGGAGGTGTTGTTGGATTGGGCCTATTATGGTTGTAACACTCTCAGAACTTTACTTCTTCTATTAATAAAGTGTTTGAGGTTCTTCTATATGCATGTGTCTCTATGGTGAATTGATGCTTGTATATTTGATTTATTCTAATCCTTGAATCAGTTATGGATGTATGCTTCTTGTAGTTTCCTTTCTTTGTGCTTTTACAGGATCTTTGTGTAGCTGGGCCGGTGAAAGAGCAAGGAGCTAGGAGCAAGCAGCAAGAGGGAAGATTGGATCAACCATTAGCGGAAGATAACGGTTAGTGGATCCCTTTCCTCTTCTCTCTCTCATCTCATAAAGAAGTAATCTTGAATAGCTTTGCATTCAGTTGTTGCTGAGGTACTATCACCCTTAGAGTGGGATAGGGTCATTCCGTATTGGATACTTTTCCCAACAACATAGGGTAATGATTGACAGTTTTGCTACCAAGTATATCATTCCTCCATCACTCCCTTATTCCATTTGTCCATTCATTTCCTTATTCCCTAAGTTCTCCCACCCCCTAAATTCACATGCCCTAATCCTATACCCACTGTCCCTATGTACCATAGCCCCTTCCTACTTGGCATATTTTGATAATTGAAACAAAAGGCACCAAATTCTCATTTCATACACTTGGAAATTGGAGATAAAGGTACCAATTTCTCATTTTCAATGAGCTGAACATATCATTGGCATAGACTGGTAACACCATGGAGACGGACACCGACACATCATACAACCGAGACAGTGATTCTACCACAGAACTGCATGTACCAGAAGGGCACTAAAATGTCGAAAAAGGGAGGATAGACTTCGAATCTTGGCCGAAGCTTCTTTGGCTGAACATGGCACTTGATGAGGCGCCTTCAGCCCAAATTTCAAGGAATTTGGAGAAAATTTTGTCAATTTTAAATTTTTGGCTTGCAAAACAGGTTTTTCAGCTCAACGCGTAGCGCGCCGCGCGCGACCCATAAGATTGGGAGGTCCAAATCACAAATGGCTTGTAGTTTTGGATTTGTCATGATGAATTATACATGCTCAGCTATTGCCAAAGCATTTCATTAAGTTCTGGGTGACCAAAAGGCTCAAAAACACCATGAAAATCACCTTTCTGCCACCTTTTGCACCAGCAGGAAGTACTTCTGGGAGAATGCACTTTTGGAGGGGCAAATGGACACCAAATTGAAAATTTCCATTTGGGTTGGAAATTATACATCCAGGGCTTTCCAACAAGCCAACCTGAGCTCAATTTGGATGCCGGGAAGTGCCCCAAAAACAGGTGGAAAGGCGCGCAGCGCATAGGGCTCAGGCGCGCGGCGCACAGGGTTTTTTGGCAAAATTTTCATCTTCAGCTCAGGAAATGCAACCAGTTTGACCAGTTTTGACTTGTGATGTAATTATTGATTTCTCTTGATGTAATTGATTGAACATGATGTAATTTTAGCACATTTTTACTTGTTCTAGAGGATTCATTCACTAAAAGGTGAAAATTAAATGAATGAATCAGTTTCCTAGCATATAGGGGTAAGTTGTTTGACTACCTAGATTTCAGTTCCTTGTTTAGAATTAGTTCAAACAGCTCCTAGAATGATGAGCTCGACCCCTAGAGGCAAGGAAAGGGGGTTAGGATGGTCTATATGATGTAATTTCTCAATCATTTTCAGAGGTTGGAGAGGTTGGACTCTTGGGGAAAAGGTTTTGAGACTCTATTGTACATTTTACTTCAGCATTTTGGCAAAGGAAAGACCAGGGTTTTGCAGCACTGTTTGGAATTCATGTGGCTTTATGTCTTGATGGTGTGCTTCTTTCAGTACTTGTAAGTTGTTATGTGTATCATTTTCCTTCTCTCATCTTCTGCAATTGAACAAATGAAGTGTTAAGGTAGAATTCATAATCTATAATGCTCTGCCTTTAAGTTTGTTTGATCTCCTATGTTTTCATCTGTTTAAGGAGAATTCTTGAGGTTTCCTTGCTCTCCTTAGCTCCTCACCTGTCTACTCACCTCATTAGCTTTTAAGGCATCAAACAATTGCCTACCTTGCTCCAATCAGATCTCTGCAGAAACTGTGTCTCATCCCCGCACCCAAAATTGCCTTTCCCTTTGATTCAACAAAAACTCCAAAAAATCACCTTTAAACCTTTGCACTTAATACCTAGCCTAAGATTAGTTACAATTTCAGTCATCTCGAGCCTCATTGATTATATTTTTCCGAGATTGACCCGGAGAGAGCCCTCTCCTGTCCTCGTAGGGCTAGCTACGAGGCTGAGCGTGGTTTGATGTTGCCTTGAGTTTTGCCTTCCTCAGCCTGGGGCAAATTTGAGCGTTAACAGGAGGGACAGGTACGAAATGTTGGGAATTTGACTGAAGAGGGGGAGACCTAGTGAGATGATCCAGGGGAAGAGAAACCGGTGTGGAGGACAAATAGTGAGGGGGTGCAGCTGTAGAGGGGGTAGAGGAAAAACCCGACAGATAATAGAGGGAGGTAGTATCAAGGCAGATAGCCAGGAATTGTAGGGATGCTAGAGAAAGGGGGAGATAATCTGAATCTGGCGAGGGAAGTGGGGCATTAGGCGGGGAAACATACATAAATGAGGAGCTAGGGTCAGTTGGAATCGTAACTGCCCTAGGGTAACTGACAAGGGAGGCTAGGGATGTAGACAATGATACATCTGACAATGGAGGGGGCGATGTGGTCCAGATGGACATGGATGCATACGGGTCATACGTATAGTCAACCAGGTCTACCTCCATTTTTGTTGTCTTGCCGAAAACCCATGATGCTAGTGTAGGATCCCTCGCCCGATGCCAGGTAGGGTGATGACATAGAGGAGTGCGAAGAATCCTAGGTTAGCTGCGAAAAAGGAGCAGAAAGGCGATATTCACAATCTGAAGCAGCAGTCCTACAAACCCTAGTCGAAATCAGAGCCACAACAAATAAGGTGTAGTTGCGCCATCATCTCAGTGTCTTCTCATACTATACCACTTTTCAGCTCGCTAATCATGTTTCAAATAATATATATATATATATATATATATAGATAGATAAATGAAAATAATATATATTATAGTTTGTATATACATATTATTTTTCATATATATATATATATGTTATTATTCATCGAATTATTTAGAGAGAGAAAGGCCATTAATTGTCATATCATTTGGAAGAGAGAAAGGCAAGCCATGTTTGGCCCGACATTGTTGGCTTAGTGGTCCTGACCCAGGTTCAGAGTTAGTTGCACCAAACAAATCCCTACATTACTGGCCCTTTCGGCATCAATCCGCAGAGCGCCGACTGAAGTCTCACCCGAAGCAGTATGGGGGGAGGCTAGAACCAAGTTTCCACACCTAGAGATGATTGTGATGTCGTTTTATGCCCTAAAGTTGTCTTTTCACAGATCGATAAGCCTTTATGGCTTATCGATATAACTCCCTTTAATCAGCATCTAAATCTCTGCGAAGGTTTACAACGGTCTTTCGCGGACCTTGAACAAACTAATCAGCTACTTGCTCACATCAAAGATTACTTATAACCCAATGATTACTCAGATTAGCTTAGTGTTCGATAACTTCAACATACAACAAGATAATCTTCGCGTAAACATTTAACAGTAATTGTGTTCATATAACAATATAAGTCGTGTAAAGTCGCGCATCAATACATCATTATTTCATAAACCCATTATAACATAAGGCACATTCATATAAACATAAGTAAAGAGATAAACACAAGTATTTCTGCAACAATCTTCTTTATTAATACTCAGTTCTGCTTATAGACTCAAGACTTCCTTGCGTACTTAGCTGCAGACTCTACTCTAGGCCTCTGCGCACAAAGTTGCAAAGCCTTTCTTCCTACTCTTGTCTGCTAACTCTTTAGACTTCTCTCATAGACCAAACTTCATTACTTTTAAAAAGAACTCACCTACATAAAAGAGGGGTAAAAACCTTTATGACTCTTTAAATATCTACGCGCTCCGCGACCACAATTGCAGAGACTTTACATATTTATACAACAAAACTTGGGCTTTTGCCCCAAAATTGACCTTAGGGGACCCCATCCCAACAGGCCCCCAACACAAAGATCCTGACTCGCCCTCGAGTCACTCTGCTGGCGCGGAGATCTTACTGCAAAGATCCCCCAGCTCTACTTGCACCACTGCTACCTTAGCCGCGCACTGCGTGGCTGCTTATTTGATCTGTTCCACCAGCTACTCTGTGGCTGGTCCTACACTGTCCTGCTAGATTTTCTACTATGTACTCTGCAAGTTTGTCAATTTCTCCTGAATGTTGGCATAGATGATGTAGGCCTAATCCAACCAAGGCCCCAATATGGCCTTGAGGACTGCCTCTTTCTTTTGCACTGCTGCCACCTGTGTAAGCAACTTCTTCGCCTCCTACAACTTAGCAAGGCATTGTGCGGTAGCAACGGTGCATGTCATTGCCCTTACTTCATCATACTATGTCTGGAGCTCACACACTTCTGTATTCAAGAGCTGCAGGGTGGGATCTTCCTGCAGAGCCGTGACTACCTCCATTGCCTACTCAAAAAGCGTGGTGTAGTCTACCACTGCAGCATCTACTGTCGCAACTCCATCCTTCACAGCGGCTTCACATTGTTCCCTTACCTCTGGCAGAGTTGAAGGCTGTGACTTCAACTCCAACTATGTTATCTTTAGGTTCAACTCGAACTGAACTCTATCCACTTTTGTCTTGGCGTTGTGCATACCTGCAACCAGCTTTCTGATCTTTGCCTCTGATGATGCTTCCTCCGGTATATGTAGTTCAGGGACCGTTCGACAGGCTTTCGCCACCACGACTGTAAGCTGGGTGTTCTACACTTGAATTTTCTTCTGTGCCTCTAGCGCCTCTGACTTCTCAGCAAACATCTGTTCGTTTTTCACTCTATAATCACTGATGAGGCTGAGCGCGTGCTACTCCCGAGCTCGTAACTCTGCTATCACCCCTGCCTGTAGCATGTGCAGGTACTCATTGGGGAGCACGACCAAGTTGAGGTCGATGTTGTTAAAAGAACTCACTATGGATTTGTCAGCAGCCACCTCTATGCTCAAAGAGCCTTCTGGCAGTGCGACTGCTCGAAGATCCAGTGGTTGAACCAATTCTGCCACTTGAGTGGTCCCCGACGCCAAACTTGTTGATGCAGCGCTGATCTGCCCTGCGCCTGCCTGGATCCTAGTTATTTGAATCTGCACCTCGCGCAAATCCTTGTGAATGGTGCTCAGTGCCTACTGTTGTTGTTGCTCAAACTGCTGTAGCAGTTCTGCCGTGGTATCCCACACCTTGTCACCTATCTCGTCTAGGTCCTTGTCTATCAAAGTAATAGGATCCAGTGATGGCTTGGTCGCTTTCAATTTCTTCTGTGGCCCTTCCTTTCCTTGTTCCCTGTACCGTTTGAACTGGAAGGGAGTGTTCTCCTGCTCCTCTTGAACACTGCCACCCTATTCTGACTTCTCCTCCTCCTCTGTTTGGGGTGAAGGAGACTTACCACTGCACTCAGAGTTGCACTCCTCCTGTTCGGCCCACTGCTTCGTGGCATGCTCCGCTTCCACACACACCTTCTCCTTGACCTCTTTTTTCCGCTTCTCAGCCAACTACTGAACCTTCTTCTTAGCCGCTTCCTTCTTTTTCTTCTTTGCAGACTTGCTAGTGCCTATAGCCAGATCAGATGGAGAGTGACATTCTGTCTACCAGCACTTGACGACTTCCTCAATAGCGTCATCTATAGTGAGGTAAGGCAGGTCAAACCATTTTTGCTGTGGATCCTTCCGCACCTAGATGTTTTTGTGTTGGAAGTCGACTTTAAACTCCGTGTATCTTGACAACTTCTCAGACACGGTTGGAGACAACTGTGGCTTCTGGTTGATGGCCATGCAAATGCTCGCCTCCATCAGTGCCCATAAGACTTTGGTCTCTATGACGCGTGCGACTTCCTTTGTTGCCCACAAGGAGGGAAACTGTGCAACCTCTGGCAAATCCTTATCCACGGGAGGAAACTGACTGTCCTTCGACAGATCCCAACCGATGAGCACAATGGAGAGCAACAACCATAAATAGTGGAATGTTTTTCTCTCGTCCTGTGCCTCTTGAGAGTTCATGAGGAACTCGCTACAAAGGTAGTGTGCCTAGTTGAATTGTATACCCTCCATGCATTTGGCAACTAAAGAAGCCACTGGCACTGGATCCTCGTCCGCACAACATTTTTTCATAACTTTGCCTGCGAGGATCTGAGTGGAAATCTTCACTGCGGGGTCGATGATTGAGGTTATACCGTACTTGTGCATCTTCTTTTCGAGCTTGAATTTATCCTTCATTTTTGCTGCGAGGTTGTGCTCACTCGTCTTTCCGCCAAACTCCTTGGCCGGATTCAACCCTGAGTGCAGCAACAACGTGATCTGATGGATCAACATATCAATGATGGGGATTGGTGCGCTCAACCACAAACAACCGTCATGCACCAAGGTTAGCAACTGCTTGATCACAATTAGATTGATGTTGGAGCGGTGGTAGTGGGGCACCCATAATAGGTTCAACAACCCTGACTAATTCACTCTGCGAATCCACTCCACCGGCTCCAGCGCGGTGACACCTGATTCTTTGTAGAACACCCTCTTCATGTAATTTTCTGTTGCCAAGTGGGGGAACCTCTCGTGGTCTGCCAGATCCCAGTCTTCCAGCTTGAGATGGTGAATCCGTGCCAAGCGCGAAGCTTCAAAAGTGATGTTCTCCTATACCAGGGGTGTATTAAGGATGAATTTTCTTGCATCTGGGTCCTTAGGGACCTTCACTTTCCCCTTGCACAGAGGGATGTAATCCGGCAACTTGGATATTGGATCCACCCCCTCGGTGTCTATGTCCTCTGCGCCTTCTTCAGCCTCCAAGTCCAACACTTTACCCTTCTCTTTCGCGCTCGGTTTGTCTTTCTTCCGAGCCTGGGTGGCTGCATGGTTCCTCGATGACTCGCGCACTGGCATGGGCTTATTCTGCTTATCCTTATTAGGTTTGGCGACTTACCTCATCGACACCAGCTTTGGCCTAGGTGACCTCGGCGTCGTAGGCACTGCATCTGCAGTCTCCATGCTCATCACCTCTGGAGCAGCTCCTTTAGAGGCGACAACCCCTCCAGTACTAGTAGTCTCTCCTAGTCCAGACATCGTGCTGAGAATAAACCATTGGGTTTCTTTGGGTAACTTTTCAAATATAGAACTATAGACTAGATCAACGTAAACCTAAGGATTCATAAACAATCAATAGTTGAACACTGAAATTATAAGAATGCAAAGTGTTTTTTGCTGGGCGACCATGCATAATTTATAGGTGAATTCGAATTCGAATTTGACCGTTCCCCACAAAATCCGTTCATAAATGCTGAATTGGTGGTAGATTTCCAAATATTCTAGTCTTAAATTCAGCCTTAATTTCCTTAAATGGCGCCCCCCTGCTCCTCTTAATTGTCTTCTGGCAGTCAAATCATGAACAGTGACTGTAACGGTTACTTTATGGCTGCATTGCGCAGTCTCTCCCTCTATAGTGCATCTCCCTTCACGCTTCTTCTAGTACTGTCAAATCATTCGTTTTCACGCAGACTCCCTGTCGTGTAGCTCTACCAATCGGGAAGTGTAGTTTAGAGTCCCATGTCTCCTTGCAGCTGCCTGGAGTGCTAAGACTGTGCTACTATCACGTAGTCATTGGGCCGGATCCCCGATGTATGGCTTCAATCGACTTCCATTTACCCTTCCCGGAAATGGATCTCCATTCAACTTCGCGAGCTGTACTAATCCACCATCTGTAATCTCTTTGATAACTTATGACCCCAGCCAGTGCATCTGAAATTTTCTTGGAAACTTATCAAACTTACTGTTATATAATAAAACAAAATCATTTACCTTGAAGGTGTGCAGTTTGATGTGCCGATCATGCCAAGTTTTTTCACGTCCATTCTGAACTTGTTGATGAATCCAGCCAAAAACCTATCTTCCTTGAGCTCTGGTAGCTGCGCGAGCCTTTCTTCTAAGGCTCCGCAGTCTGCCATTCTTGTGAAAGCCGCTATGAATAAACTAGGCACAGTGTATTCCATAGGCATTACAGCTTCTACACCATAGATCAACCGAAAAGGTGTCTGACTAGTAAGCTTTTTACAAGTAGTTCTGTAGGCCCATAACACTGCTGGTACGCACATGTCCCAATCATTTCGCTGCATGTTGCAAACCTTCATCATCACATTCTCCAATATCTTATTAAAAGCCTCAATCATTCCATTGGCCTGAGGATGGTATGGCGTACTCTTCTGATGGTAAGCTTGGAACTCTTCTTTCAGCGCGTTAAACATTTCATTGAGAAAATGTGTACGACGGTCACTCATCAAAACCTTTGGGAAACTAAACGTGGTCAACACATATTCGAATAGAAATTTTGCTGTTGTTGCCCCTATACAATCTTTCACAGGTTGTGCCTCTGCCCATCTGGTCAAATATTCGGTCGCGGTGATGATATATCGCGTGCCCGTCTTCTTGCCTGGAGGTTGAATCAGTCCTACAAAATCAATTGCCCATTTCTCAAATGGCTGTAATGACACCTGCGGATTCAAAGGCATCTCATCCCTCCGCAATGGCCTGCCCGTCCTCTGACATGCATCACATGCCCTGTAATATGATTTAGAATCCTTATGTAGCATCGGCCACCACAACCTGGCACGCAAAATCTTCTATGTTGTTGCTTTGCTGCATAATGTCCTCCTGCAGCTCCTCCATGAGCTTTAGCGAGGATACTGTTTCTTTCAAAGTTAGGCACATAGCGTCGAATTATTTCATCTGATCCCATCTTATACAAATGGCCTGCAATAATTGAAAAGTCTGTTGCGCGCACCACCAATTCTTTCTTCTGTTGACTGGTGTATCCCTTTGGAGCCGTCCCTGTGGTCAGAAAGTGGATAATGTCTGCAAAGTGATTATCAGATACACACACCGTGAAGAGTTGTACGTTAGACAACCCTTCCTCCAAATTGGTAGGCTCCTACCATGTTTCAACGCACGACAGATGGTTTGGCCCTGCATTCAACCTTCCTGGCTTCACAATCACCTTGAAATCACACTCCTAAAACAACAACAACCATCTGCATATTCCCCCCCCCCCCAAACATAGGTTTATTGACTAGGTATTTCAATGCATAATGGTCTGTGTACATCTTGAAATGTCCGCCTAGTAGATAATGTCTAAACTTCTGGAGTGCATACACCATTGCCAAGCCTTTGTGCTCTGTCGTCAAATAATTATTTTCAACCTTAGACAGCTTCCTGCTCACAAACACTATAGGGTGATCCATCTCTCCTTCGTCGGCATGTGTCAGCACTCCTCCTAGCCCAATACATGAGGCATCTACATGGACATGAAACTCCTTCTTCAAATTTGGGAAACCTAGGATCGACGCGGTGACCATTTTCTCCTTCAGTACATCCAGGTTGCGTTGACATTCTTCATCCCAACAGAATGTAGTGTCCTTCTTTAGTAGCTTTTCCATAAGTGAGGTAATCTAAGCATAACCTTTGATGCACTTCCAATAATATCCAGTATGGCCCAGCGTAGCACGCAACTGTTTAACACTCCTTGGGGCTTCCAAATTGATTATTACCGAGATCTTAGCAGGGTCCATCATAAGTCCTTGTGTTTGGTCAATTTAGTGTGTCCTAAATTGCTAATTAAAATGTCAATCCGGAATTCGTAAACTGATGAAGTGAGGTGTACTATATGTACAAGATAACCATTTTCTTAGTCTTTTGTCGTTTTTGAGTTTTTTTTTAGTTTGTTTTTGGGTTTATCTTCTATGGATTCCCTAGTGTGTGATGGCGAAATTGAAAGTTGAGTATGGATGGTAATGGTGATTTCTACAGTGATTTTCCAAACTTAAAAGTTTTCAAAAAGAAAGTTCCAAACTGACTTTAATGAAATCAATTCTCAAAAGGAAGTAAATGTACCAAAACAGTGAACTAGTGACAATGGCCCAGTATCCTTACTGCTGTATGAAAAAGAAAGTAAAAACTGAACTTAAAGCAACTCAAAGACTGAAAGCAAAGCAAACTAAATCACACTATTTCAACCCCTCGTTCTGACCCTTCACCTTTCGACTCACTCCGTCTATAGGAAGTAATCATAAACAAGCTGAGTAATATGATATCTAAATTGCAGGAAATTAAATTGCATAAAAGGAAACTAAGATTTAACTACTCATTCATATTTCAACTCTTGAAAATGACATAAGTAATCCAATCTATAACTTGCAGGAAAGCAGACTAAATCATACTACAATAAGTAATATTCTGATTCCTTACTAATAGAGTCACTTGACTATAGAAAGGAAATCATAAACAGATGAGTAATATGATGTCTAAGTGGTAGAAAAGTAAATAAGCAAAATGCAATTTGAAAAATGACAGTGCTGGAATTAAACTCAGGAAATGAAAATCAGCAGAAAGGACAAGATGATCTCATGTCAGTAGTTATAAAAAATATGTAAATCTGCCCGGGCTACCTACAAAAACCTGTAAAAGAAGCACTGATCAGCTAACAGTTATAAAAGAAAACATAAAGGAAATATGGACAGCAATGAACATCAGAACAACGCAATATATATATATCTATATATATATATATATATATATATATATATATATATATATATATACAAGCAATGATTTAAAAACAGTAAATGAAAGCAAGTAAGAAACTATACAAAGCTTTGGTGTATAGGGGCCCTCTGCAACCTCGGCCAGTCGATCACTTAGTCACAAATCAAATTCAGGAATGTTGTCTTCTCATGTATTTAAAGTGCAGTAATAAAACAAAGTGAAACACAGTACAGTGGGCTGATGACAACAGTCAAAATTACATTTCAAAACTAACTATCCAGCGTATATCAACGCGTTATTTATAAGTAAAGGTGCTGCAACTAATTCCTAGATTTTATGCTGCTAAGAGACACGTAAATCTCCTTGACCCGAGATCTAGCGTGATGGTCATCATGACAATTGAATCCATGGAGTGGTGGCTGCTAGATTCAGTTCACGGGCTGCTCTACAGGTGTGCCAGTACCTCCGGAAACTAAGGATCGTGCCACGCAAACCTTCACGTGGGCAAAACAGAGCCGTTCCACTGCAAAACTCCTCATTTGGCCCTTCCTTTGACCGTCGTTGACCACGACCGTTTATGAGTGATTTGGCTGAACTGAGGGGACACACTCCATGTACACGTCACTTGCAGCTTACCCATGTGGCCGGTTTCTCCATTGGACACCTGTAGCATAGCTTTTAACAAAATGGCTGCGGAAACTTGGGCTGGCTGCGAAAAGTGACAAGTTTCCGCAGCTGCTTGAACAAAAATCTAAATCAAACAACAGTCATAAACATAGTTAGGAAACCATTTCATAAGATCTTTTTTAGACTAATATGCAACGATTTGACAGCTTGGTGGATGAAGTAAATGGAAAAAGAAGGATGAAAGGGTATATAGGGAAGTGCAGGTTTGGGACTCAACATACCCCCACTGTGAAGGTGTTGCATGTCCTCATGCAACCAAAATTTAGTCACTCCTCTCTAATCCATATGTTCTGATGCTTCTGCTAGGACATCTAGCCCTCTTTTCTTCTTCTTTGGTGCTACCACCATTCTTGGTTTCCTTATTAGACATCTGAACTTGAGATTGATCAATGCTCTACTCAACTTTTTGCACTTTTTCTTCAGTTTGTTGTTTTTCTTTTGCCATAGTCCTAAATGGAGCATAGTGTTATCATGAATAATTTTATCTACTTTGCTCTGCTCTTTGAGTGCTTCATTTTCCTGCTTGATATGCTTGTTTAGGACCTCTAATTCAAATACCTCCTATTTTAAGGACTGAACTTGTGCATCTAGTGGCAGAGTAGTACTTGGACATGCAGTTGATTTTTCTAATGATTCCAAGTAGTCATATACTTCCTGTTGATTGGGATCTACTTCAGGTGTCTTTCTTGGACTGAGTTCAAAATCTGGTGGAGGAGGAGGACTGCTCTCTAGCTCTAGCCGAGAAGGGCTTTCATCATGTGGAGAACTGGTTTCAATGCTTGGCTAAGGACGAGGTGGACTACGACCAGCTGGAGTTTTCTTAGGTGTCTCTCCACCCAAGTCAATGAAGTGGGGCCATTTTATTTGTGTTTTACTCCCTTTTCCTCTTAACCTTGTGCTTCTCCTTAAGTATGGTGACTAGTACTCTTTTCTTGTATACTCTGTTTTCCTTTTTCCTTTTTCTTTTCTATAGCAGCAACCTGAAGATGTACTTCTGACAGTGGTTGATAATCTTCCTCTATGGATGGCTCGGGTGATTGGTAGACTTCTTGGATGGTCCTTTTGCCTTTTTCTTTCTTCTGTTTCTTGTCTTTAGTTCTGTCTTCTTCTTCTTCTTTTTGACCAATTTCTTGAGTTTCTATAGTAGGGGAATCTTGGACTATGGTGCTCTTTTCTCTTCTCCTACTTTTTCTTAGTGTCTTTGGTGTACTACTTTCAGAGGCCTCAGATGGCTCTTGGAAGTAGTTTCTTATCAAAAATTGTTCCTATGTATCTTTGTTTTTCTTTAGTTGGTCTTCAATAAGAATTTTTATAAGTCCATGATGGTATAGATGAGGGTCTATATTGCCTATGTGTTTTTGGACTGTAATTCTCATCTTATTCAAACTCAAGAGTAAGAAATAAGGCAAATTAAGAGTCTGATTCTCTAAGAAATTCATCAACAGTCTAACATGGTACATGTACATCGAACCAAAGCGTCCTTCACAAGTGACAAATTTTTGGATAACTAACAGTAGACTAGCCCATTCTTCCTTCAATGCATGAACAGGAATTCCTTTAGTAAACACAGTGGTGTCCATACCTGGGTTTCTTAGCATAATTCGCCATGCCTGTTCATCCACGCTTTTATTTTTGAACCATCTCTCACCTTCCTGAGGTAAGCCTGTGGTAGCTGCTACTGTTGTTTCGGTCACCGTGAGCTTCAAATTTCCAATCTCCATCTTTTGACTATCGAAAGACCGTGCAAAAGCCTTGGTTACTTCTTTGTTATAGCCTTTAAACTTTTGAATGAAGCATAACCATTTGGCTTTCTTCAGTAAATCCTTGGCTTGAGGGTAACCTTCTAGATATTTTGGTCTTTCTGGCTCTGCCCTTAGTAGTTTTCCCATTCCTTTCTCTGTTTTAAATTTCAACTGAGGATGCAATTGCGTATGAGGATTTTAGCAGAGGGAAGTAGCTCGGTTGCAGGGTTTATGGTAAAATGCAATGGCTGCAATCGATAGCAGGTAACGAGAATGCTTCAGATTATAAGCGGAACAGAGGATAAGCAGTAGTGAATGAGTTCACAAATTGAAATGCGTGTGTATGAAAAGGAAGGTCTTAAATGAAATGGTAAGTGAACGGTAGTGGAGGCGAGATCTTTTTTTTTTGAATTAATGGCTGCATACGAGAGATCACACATTTTGATAGATGGCTGCGGGAAATAGGGTGGAGAAGAGCCGTAAAGGGATTGGTCACATCTTATGAGCACAAGTGGCAAATGAAAGTGCAGTCAACTTGAGTTTAAACCCGAAAACCCATCATGAGACTGTTAAGAAATGAATGCATGTTGTATGGAGTAATATCGTGGGATAGGTGTGGGTAATGGAGCTATCATATCGAATCATTGCACATAGTAGAACTTTTTTATGGTTTGATAACTATGCATAATCATGACTTTAATTTCTATTTGATAAAAAAATTTGCTCATACCTTTGGAAACTTTGTCATTTCTTGCTCATAGCTTTTAACCAACTGTTCTTTCTTGATGTCTTGGAGATGCTCCATGTCTTCATGGAATTTGCTCACTTACACCTGCATTTTCATGATTTTTGTACTAACATTTTGACTGTGAATTTGAAAAACAGAGTGGTGGTAGCTACGGAAATCGTTTCTGGCTGTGAAAACTGTTTCTGGCTACGGAAACTGCTTCCAGCTGCGGAAACTGGGACAACACCCACTTAGCTGAACAAATATGGTTAGAAAAGAACTAACTGAGTGAAAATAGTCCTGAAAGGAACTTTTATTGATGAAATGAAAATGAAATGAGTGGAATGGAATGAAAATGAAGCGGAGTGAAGTGAAGAGAAAATGTGAATGAGATGGAGATGGAGTGGAATGGAAAATGAGGTGGAGTGAAGATGGAAAGAGAAGGAGAGGAGATTTTTTTGTTTTTTTGGAAAATATAGAGTGTCAAGTGTCCCTGATTTTCACTGCATATTTTCTGTATAAGACTGCCAATCTATGATTGGTTTTCAGGCTTATACATTTTTTTTTTTTTTTAATTGAAAGAAACAAAGGCTAGGTTGGTGGGGAAGAAGGATTCTTCTCCACCAGCCTTATTGCAGAATTCTCCTGGAACATCTTGACAAATTCTTCTTTTGAGAGTGGCTTATGATAAATTTTCAATCGGTGGCCATTCACAATAAGAGAAATCTTGAATTCATCAATGGTCTTGATTCTTACCGCTCCATTGTTAAAGACTTTGTCAATTTCATATGGCTCAAGCCAATGGGTCTGAAATTTACCTTTAAAGTCTTTGAACTTAGAATCAAACAGTAATGCCCAATCCCCCTCTTGAAACTTTCTCTCTTTGATGTATCTGTCATGCCACTTAGCTCTTTGATGTTGAACTAGATCAATCCTTAAAATTGCTTCTGGTCTGATCTCATCTAGCTCATTCAGCTACTCCATTCTGTGCTTTTGGGCTTATGATAGATTCGTCCCCAACTGGACTGCCATCTTGAAAGTCTTGACTTGAAACTCAATGGGGAGTAGGACTTCTTTCCCATAAACAAGTTCATAGGGAGAATGTCTTGTTGTATTCCTCCATGTAGTTCTGTAGGCCCATAAGGCTTCAGGAAGCCTTTCTGCCCATTCTTTTCTGTGTAGATGAATAGTTTTGGTGATGATGCTCTCAAGAAATTTGTTTGTAGACTCCACTTGGCCATTTGCTTGTGGATGGTAAGGAGTAGATTTTCTGTACTTGATTTTGTTTTCTTCCATCAGCTTCTCCATCAAGTTAGATGTAAATTGACTTCCCTGATATGTCACAATTTCTCTTGGGACACCAAAACGAGTAAAAATATCCTCAAAAAGAAATTGAACAACTGAATTTTCAGTGGCAGAAGGCAATGTTTTGGCTTCTACCCATTTAGTGACATAATCAGTGCATACCAATATATACTTTTTCTGTTTAGATGGTGGATTAATGGGTCCAATGAAATCTAAAGCCCATTTTTCAAAGGGTTCGATGAGTACCTGTGGTTGTAATGGCATTTCATTTGAAAGAGTCAGTCTCCCAACTCTTTGGTAGCTGTCACACCTTCTGACATATTGTTTTGCATCTTTGAAAAGGGAAGGCCAATAATATCCTAAAGAAAGGATTTTATAGGTCGTCCTTTTTTCAGCAAAATGTCCACCGCATGGTTCATCATGACATGCCTTGAGGATGTCAGGCATTTCATCTTCCCGAACACATCTTCTGATCACACAATCTAGCTCTGTTTTAAACAATTCATTAGAAATCCATGAATAACTTGAACTCTCCTGAATAATTCTTCTTTTTTCACCAGGAAATAAATGTGGAGGTAGCTTTCCTGTAACCAAATAGTTAGCAATATCTGCATACCAAGGAGTCTTAGTAGTTACTGCAAATAAATACTCATCTGGAAACTTATCCTCTATAGGGGAATCTTCATTAGTATTTTGGATTCTAGACAAGAAATCAACTACTGTATTTTGTTTCCCTGGTCTATCCAACACAACAATATTGAATTCTTGTAAAAGTAAGAGCCATCTTGTAACTCTGCCATTAGTAACCAGTTTATTCATGAGATATCTAATTGCAGAATGATCAGTATGGACAAAAGTTTCATAGCCTGTTATATAATGTCTAAACTTATTGATTGCATGAACAACAACTAAAAACTCTTTTTCAGTCACAGTATAGTTTAACTCGGTGGGAGTCAAATTTTTACTGGTGTAGTAAATGGCATAAGGAACTAAATCCTTTTGACCCAACATAGCTCCTAGAGCTGTATCTGAAGCATCTGTGGAAATATGGAAAGGAAGTTTCCAATTTGGCCCTCTCAAAATGGGTGCTTCAGATATTCTTGTTTTCAAAGTTTCAAATGCAGACTGACAATCAGGATCCCATTTGAATTCACAGTCTTTTGTAAGTAATTTGAAGAGTGGAGATGCTATTTTGGTGAAGTTTTCAATAAATCTTCTATAGTATCCAGTAAATCCAAGAAAACTTCTAACATCTTTTTGACAATTTGGAATAGGCAACTTGGAGATGACTTCAACTTTTGATCTATCAACTTTAATCCCATCCCCTGAAATATGATGTCCTAAAACAATCCCTTCAGTAAACATCATAAAGCATTTTTCATGACTCAATGATAGGTTTGTTTCTTTACATCTTATAAGGACTTTTTCCAAATTCTCTAATGCCTCTTCAAATGAATTACCATAAACTGTAAAATCATCCATATAAACCTCTACACAATCATGGATTAGATCAGAAAAGATTCCTAGTACTGCCCTTTGAAATGTTGCAGGTGCATTACATAATCCAAAAGGAAGTACTCGGTAAGTAAAAGTTCCCCATGGACAGGTAAATGTGGTCTTGTCCTGATCTTCAGGTGCTACCTGAATCTGATTATAGCCACTAAAACCATCCAAAAATGAAAAATACTTTTTTCCTGCTAAAGTATCTAATACCTGATCGATAAAGGGTGAAGGAAAGTGATCCTTCAAAGTTGCTTTGTTCAATTACCTGTAATCAATGCATACCCTTCATTTACCATTCTTTTTAGGTACTATAACCAAAGGAGAAACCCATCGGCTATCTGAAATTGGATAAATGAAGTTTACATTGAGTAGTTTTTGGAGCTCTTCTTTCACTATCTCCCTAAGGTTTGGATTCATCCTTCTCTGAGGTTGTCTGATTGGTCTACTGTTTTCCTCAATGTAGATGTGATGAATGCAAGTCTTAGGGTCAATACTTTTCATATCAGTATATTCCCATGCAAATGCAATAGAATGTTTTTGCAAGATTTTGGTTAGTTATTTCTGTTGTGATCTTTCCAAATTTTTGTTGATATTCAATGTTTTACCTGGAAAGATCTCAATGGCAGAACTACCAAACTCTTCCATAGAGAAAAGAGACATTTTTCTAGATGATAGATACTCAATGTCAGAATCTAACTGAAATTGTGTGTGGTCATATTCTGAAGATGTTTCAAAGTTTTCTAGTGTGTTCAGAATTTGACTATCTTCACTGACTTCAGAAATGGTAAAGACAGGTTGTATAGTATCCTCATCATCAACCCACTCATTATCTCCTATTTCTGTAATTGCTTTTGCTGGAGGATACAGATTGAATTTCTTTATCGAATTACCATCAGAAATATACATATCCCTAGACCTACAACTGATGAAAGCATCAGCTGTGGCTAGCCAAGGTCTTCCTAAGATGAGAGGGTGTCCTCCTAAATTACTCTTGGGAGTTAAAATCATGAAATCTACTGGATATTCCCAAGAGTCTAAGGAGACCGAAATGTCTTCTAATACACCATCTGGTTTGATAATTGATCGATCTGCAAGTTGCAGTAAAGTAGGTGTAAAAAGAAGATTAGGAAGTTTCAGCTGTTCCATAGTCTGCCTACTCATAATGTTGATAGCAACCCCTAAATCAATCAAAGTATTTGGAATTTCTACCCCATTGATATGTGTTTTGACAATTGGACTACCAGGATCGACATACTTCTGCATAATAATTTTTCCCATCATGATATCTGCAATTTTTCCTACCAGGTGGATTCTTCTTGTATCTCTAGGTTTCCTTCCTGGTCTTTTAAGACTCAACTCCTTTATTGTTTTTGCTAGAATAGGAATCTCTCTAATGGCTTGTAACAAGGGAATCTTGATACAAACATTCTTCAATTCATCTAGAAAATCATAGTCAGGCAACAAGATTTGTTTTTCCACCCCTTTGTCAATTTGTAATCTTTCAGGAAAAGGAGGTGTGGATGAAGATGCAGGTTGCTCAACTATAGGAGTTGTGGGGGTTAGCTCTTTTTCTTTTTCTTTCTGAGTGCTTGGGTTTTGAAGAGATGCTTCAGAACCTTTATTGGCTTCAAGAGAATCTTCCTCAGAAATGCTTTGCTTTTGGGCATCTATAGAAGGTTTATCTAAAACTCTACCAAATCTGAGTTGTACATCATTGAGAGGAACAATCATATAGGTAGGAAATTGTTGACCTTCTACCATGTAAGCATTTTGAGGGTTTTTATTATTGGGGTTTGGCAATGGCTGGTGTTACACTAAAATTTGTCACCATGACTATTTGTAGTCAGTATGGCTCCATCAATAACCATACTGTCCTCCTTGGCAAGTCTTATACCTCTGCTCTTCATGTCAAACTCCAAAAAAGAGAGAAAGCCTTTAAAAAATCAATATAACTCTGGTTCCGCACTTTCTCTTACTCTTACCTGCGGGCCCGCACCTCAAGTACATAATACCTGCGTACTTGTACGCTCTGTCTATAAAGGGGTGGGTGCGTACCCCTATAAAAGTCAAAAGGCGCAAGTTTTACTTCAAAAAACTTACTTGCGGTCGATTCTAGAGCATTCTAGAAGATGGTTTGACGTGGATTGAGTGCCTCCAGATGGTTCATGCATCCCAATGAAAGAGGAACTTATCCCATGAAGAGGGGAGCTATCCCTTTGAAAGAGGGGCTTATCCCATTGATGGTGGACCTGTTTAACTTCCTCCAAAGCATTATAAATACAGGCATTGGGCCAGAGGTAAGGAAGGTTGAAAGCTGAACATTCCTAAGGGTAGATGCTGCTGAAATTAGGACTCCCTTATAGAGCTTGAGAGGAGAGATCACATTCCTTTCTTAGCTTCATTTGGAAGTGGGTGAGCTGATCAAAGTAGAGGAGAACTCTTGCTGGACCCTGGGAGGGACCTGCACAACACTAAGGCATTGGTTGTAAGGTTTCTTTTGTTTCCAATTAATACAATTAAGTTCATTTTTCTCAACAAGTTGTTATATATAATTTGTTTCATAAACTCCTTGTTCTTTATGATGAATATGTTTTATTATATGAGTTATTCAGGTGCTATGTAATCGTTTTCTTGTTTGTGTACGCAGGCTTCAAGGAGAGGAGCTCATCTGGATCGAAGAGGCTTGGCCGCTACAAACAGCGTTGGACTAAAGGTAAGCCTTAAACACCTAGTTGCTTTTATTTTAAATGCATATTTAGGGAAAGATAGTGCTTGATTGTTTTGTTTGTCACTAGAAATGCCTTAGTTTCTAGGGAGGTCGGTTTTGTCCGCAAAATTGACTCTTTCCGCATGACAAAATGGCGACTCCACTGGGGAATCCATGGATTTGATTGATTTCTCTTTTGATTGATACTTTGACCAGAGAAACTGTATTTTCTGTTTCTGTTTTTGACTTGATGATTGTGGGATTGGGTGAATTTAGTTAATTTTGAGTTAGTTTTTATTTTTCATAGTTTTGGGAGAGGTACGCACCCTCTGAGTTAAGCACAGTGCATACCTGTACGCACTTTTGCTTTGTGCACAGAGCGTGGACGCACCTGTGTAAACAGGTTGCCTGCGTACCCTGTCAAAAATTTGAAAATTTTAAATTTTTCTCTTTTTTATCAGTTTAGAAATTGTTTATAGGTTTTAGCCATTGCCCAGACCTGCTTGTTCCCTGTCAAAAAACTTTCCTTGGTTAATTTCATTGGCATTCCTACTTTAAGCTTTTATCAATTGGGTGTTTTTAGTCTCTTTTTTGAGAAATTCTTAATTTGATTTCCTTTGGTCGTTACTTGGGGGGCTAAATTGTGTATGAGTGCTAATCGCCTTTAAGTGTTTTTATTTTTTGATCTTTGGAACTCTCACCCAATTTTCTTGACTTGCACTTGATTGGTTCTTAGATTACATTAGAATCATCTTGTGCTTGAGAATTCTCTTGCGTAGATCACATTTGCATAATTAGAATTCTCATTTTCGGAATATGAATGAAAAATGTGCATAGATTACATTTGCATACTTTTCAAGTGAATTGTGCATAGATTACAATTGCATAGTTTACATTCTGAAAAATCAATCGTAGATTTAGATCAGTTTTCTTTGATTTGAATTTACATATTTTTATGCTTGTTTTTAACACATAAAAATAAAAATAAAAAAAAGGTTTTGAAATTGATTTGCATTAGTTTTTCTTGATGAAATTAGTGCATTAGAGAATTTGTTATATTTTCTCTTAGTGATCAATTTTTGCATTGTTGGAAGTAAATGGAAACTCTCTCCTTACTTTAGTTAGGATTCATCGAATTGAAAAGATTACATTATCATATTCAATTGCATTCAGTTTTGAGTTGGGTCATAACACCATTGGTTTCGTATCCATTTACCCATTTGAGTAATAACAGCCTTAATAACACAGCGCTTAATTAAAATTTATCTAGTAATTTTTACATTTTTAGAGCTCTTTCCACCAATCTAGCTTAGGCTAGTGTCTTGGAATAAGTTTTAGTTAACTCTCAAAGACAGTAAAACAAACAAGTAGCTATATCTTGTGGTAGGGAAGAAATCCAATTGTTGCATTTATGCTCTGGGAAAGCTCCTCTTAAAGGAGAAGCACGAGATCGTGTCCGAACCAGTGTGGGAATCAATCCTTCCTCATTGGGAACGATGCCAGATATTCACGTATTAAAAATGGTAAACCTCGGATTAGCCATTGTCGAGGAGCCTGGGGTCACTTGTTGGTAAACCTTGGATTATGTCAAGGAGCCTTCAAGGGGATTGAGCTTGCTACTCTGCCCTTGCGTGTGTATCGGATTGTAGACTGTTCCCCCAGGTATATTTGTTTCGATTGGTAACCTTAGTGACCATATTCTTTAGGATTCTTCCTAAGGTGACAGTGGTGGGAAGATCCCACTGTACCTGGAGAAGACGTCGGCTAGACTCACTTGGATTTTCTGGGGGGTTCTCTTCACTCGAGACGGTTTAGTGGAGAAACTTGTGCCAGTCTATTCATTAAGCAAGTTGCCGGGGTAACTGTTCCAACCGCCATTTCTGTATTGAACTCTGCGACGTTGGATTTCATCACCAACTAGTGTTTTCGGTCCGGAAAGTTACTGTTTGTGTGTGGTTTGACTCCTAGATTTGATAGCGTGTGTTAATTTGTTTGTTTTTACTTTTAGAGACCATAGGTGTGAATTGTGAATTTTAATTGTTAGGTGTGAATTGTTAATTTTAGTTTTAAATTCGCTGAAGTTGAATATAATGGCAAGTGTTCCAGAATTTACCGACCAAGGAACCCCTCTTAACGAGAATCCTAGTACTTTTCCTTATATTGGAAATGTTGGTCCTCCTTACATGGCTACTTTGTCATTACCTGGATTTACAATAGGATTACCGATATGGTTATTTTCAACTTCGTTGACCCCAAATACTCCAATTGTTCCACCTCAACCAAATTCTTCACCTCAACAGAGTTCACCATCTCAACATCACCAACCTTCTGTTGACTCTTTACCTTCTTCGCCTAATTTTTCTTCCTCCATTTCTTCCTCTTCGCTTGGTAAAAGCCTCGATGCTAGTAACCAGGTGGCTAAGAAGAAGAAGAAAGGGAAGAAGAAGAATAAGAAGAAGAAGCAAGATAAGAAAGAAGTCAACCAACCAACTATGGTTGTAAGTGTTAGTTGTGTTGAGGAAACCTCCAACATGCATCGTAAACCCAAATACCCTTGCAGGCTTTGTAAGGGTGACCACTTCCTTATCAATTGTCCTGGTATTCCAAAGGTCTTGGAAGTATGGTCAGAAAAATCTCATCAACTTTCCATTGATCCATCAACCAGTGATAGTCAGGTTCCTGGGAAAAAGGGTAAAGTTAGGTTTCCTTGTAAGTTATGCAAAGGGAGTCATCAAACTCACATTTGCCCTCCCATGGATGAAGCCTCAAAATTGTTGGAAAACCTTACTGTTCCACAGCAAGAATTTCCAACTGGTTAGCGTAAACTTTCTCCCAACCTACCGTCAACTGATGGAGTGATTGATCTAGTTTCAAGTACAGTCGATCACACTCTTCCATTGGAGAGTGAAACTCATATCACTCAGGTTGATGATCCATTAGTTGATCAAGTGGTTGATTCAATTTCACATTCGGTCGATCCCACTTTCCCTTTAGAGAGTGAACTTCATACCGCTCAGGTTCTTCTTGTTACATCAGATTCTTCTATGCCAGGGGGCATTTCACCTGTTTCTACAGAACCCCCTCCAAGTACTGAGGTCTTTTCCTTTGATTGGAATAGACTGACAGAACCTCGTCTTCCTTCCTCCATCCCTTTCGAAATCATTGTCAAGGCTGGTGGTAGGGACATGCATCGCACACAGGTAGATGAAGGTGCTTCTGTTAGTATATTATCCTCAACTGCTTGGAAAGCTTTGGGTTCCCCTCAGCTTGCGCCTATTACGCAGAATCTGAAAGCTTTTAACCGAACCATTAGTGAACCTTTAGGGATCCTTCCTAGGTTTTCTATTACCTTGGAAGGTAAAACTGTCTGTATTGATCTTATGGTAGTTCAAGGTCCCTTGGATTTCAATTTACTCCTTGGGCAAGACTATGTTTATGCAATGAAAGTTGTTGTATCTACAGTCTTTCGCGTGATGTCTTTCCCTCACAATGGAAATATTGTGATTGTAGGCCAACTTTCGTTCCCTAGTCTTGTTTCAACTACCAATAATATGACACCCCTAAATGTTCCTGATTCTAAAGTGGTATCTACCCCTCCACGGGTTAATTATGTGGCCATTGGTCCCATGTTTTCAGTTACCGATGTAAGTGAGCCTCTCACTGTTTGCTCATCTTCCTTTGATTTAGATCCGGTAATTGACATGGAAAACTCTATGGGATTATTTGAACACGATGTTCTTATCCCTTTGGAGTCCCTTGACATGTGTTCCTTCCAGAGAACTATTCTTCCTTCTGATGAAGACCTCTTGGAAGCCATGATCAAGGTGTGTCCATTGACATGTCTTTCTTCCAGTCGGAAGCCATGACAGGTGTCCGCGAGGATAGTTTTTTCATGTATCAACCTCGTTAAAAAATGAAACAGGCTGCCATGAGGACAGTTCTTTTCCTGTGTCAACCTCGTTAAAAAATGAATCAGTTGGTCAGAGGATAGTTCTTTTTACTGAGTCAACCTCGTTAAAAAATGAATCAGGGGCGAGGATAGTTTTTTCCTGTATCAACTTCGTTAAAAAATGAAATAGGTTGTCGCGAGGATAGTTCCTTTTCCTGTGTCAACCTCGTTAAAAATGAAACAGGTGTCTGCGAGGATAGTTTTTTCCTGTATCAACCTCGTTAAAAAATGAAACAGGCTAGTATGAGGACAGTTCTTTTCCTGTGTCAACCTCATTAAAAAATGAATCAGTTGGTATGAGCATAGTTCTTTATCTTGTGTCAAGCTCGTTTAAAAAATGAAACAAGGGTTTTGAGGATAGTTCTTTTCCTGTGTCAACCTCACTAAAAAATGAAACAACTCCCACTAGACTTTCCAATATTTCGAAAGTAAACCTTCATTTCATCCACCTGGTTGAATGCAATGAAGCTTGGGGGCATGTACCTTGTTTTGCATCATTATCCTGGGGGCATGCGAACTTCTTGAGCATAGTTCCTTGTCTTGTGTCAAGCTCGTTAAAAAATGAAACAAGGAGTCATGAGCATAGTTCCTTGTCTTGTGTCAAGCTCTTTAAAAAATGAAACAAGGGTAGGTTATATAGGTAGATGGTAGAGAGTAGAAGTGAGGATAGTTTTGTTCTTGTGTCAACCTCGTTAAAAAATGAGATAGGGTGTTAGAGGATAGTTCCTGTTACTGAGTCAACCTCATTAAAAAATGAATCAGGTATATTTTAGGATATATAGGTAGATTGTAGAGAGTAGACATGAGCATAGTTCCTTATCTTGTGTCAAGCTCGTTTAAAAAATGAAACAAGGGTTTTGAGGATAGTTCTTTCACTGTGTCAACCTCACTAAAAAATGAAACAACTCCCACTAGTCTTTCCAATATTTCAAAAGTAAACCTTCATTTCATCCACCTGGTTTTGAATGCAATGAAGCTTGGGGGACATGTACCTTGATTTGCATCATTATGCTGGGGTCATGCGAACTTATAACAAGCATGGTTTTTCGTTTCAAGCTTGCGTAAACATGAAACCGAATACGAGCATAGTTCTTTTCCTGTGTCAAGCTCGTTAAAAAATGAAACAAATCCTCCTCTAATCGAGAGTTTGACTAGTTCTCATAAATGTTAAGTTGTATATTTAGGTTAGTTATTTCAGTTTTTTGCATAATTTTCTTACAGTTTTAGGTCGAATCTTTCATTCTCGTAACTGAACCTTCATTCCATCCAGCTAATAATTACCAGCAGTGTACTTAGTTGAATGAAATGAAGCTGGGGGGGCATGCACTCTAGCAATTATGCTTAGGGGGCATCAAGCACAGTTTTCTCTCTGTTTCAAGCTTGTGTAAAAATGAAACTACTTTGAAGCATAGTTTTTCTCTGTTTCAAGCTTTTGTAAAAATGAAACCTATCTCGAGTCAATTTTGGTTATTTTCAAGACTCGTTAAACTCATGAAAATCCCGAGATTATTTTGCTATTTTTCATTCTCGTAAAACAAATGAAAATGCCGAGTTCTTTCCGTCATTTCCTGCTCGTAAATTAAATTGAAATTCGGCCATATGAGTACATTTTTATCATTTTTTCGAACTCATTAAAACTTACGAAAAAGTGAAGACCATGAGTACATTTTTATCATTTTTTCGAACTCGTGAAAACTTACAAAAAAATGAAACCTTAGAGTCATCTTTAAGCCCTTTTCTGACTCCTAAAACATGAAAAGATTGCTGAGCGTTTCTTTTACACTCGTTAAAACAGAATTAAAAGATGATCCACTTACAGCTCTTTTCCGACCGTAAAAACATGAAAAGATTTCCGGATTTTTTCGTTTCAAATTCGATATTGGTTATAAAACGATGTGTCGTTGATCGCTTTTTACTTTTTCGGATCAGCGACACTAATAACGAAAAGTACTCCTTGGTCGTAAAAGATCAAGCGGTTCTCTCAAGTATTATTTTATACTTTTTCGGGCTTGGGAGACACAAATTTACGAAAAAGGTCAACCCTGGAGTCTTCTTAAGTTTTTCAGACTCTCTAAAATTGAAAAACGCCGAGTTTCTCCTATACTGGACTCGTTAAAATTTCACAGTAAAGGACCTGTTCGATTACAAATAGGAACAGACCACTCCTTCTTAGGGTTCGAATTTAAACTAAGTTGGACTCATCCGAAGGATGAGCTTATAATCAAGCAAATGTTATCCTCCTCAAGCTTGTAAAAAATAAAGAGGTACTTGCCAGAAATGGTGGGGGAAAAGAGAGGAAAATGAGCCTATTTGTTATACTTTGTCTCGGAAAAACCTTATCACCACTCTTGAACACGACACTTTTCATTCACCTGGGTTGGGAAATCCTTTGCCTAACAGTGTATCAAACCACATTGAAAGTCTTCAGCCGGTTTCTAGGTATTAACTTTGGGTCAATTGTCACCAAGCCATCTGTTGTGTCGTTATGTGTTCAAGAGGTCACTGCCAATAAGCCATTCATCTGCAAAAGATCTGTCATCCATCTTGACCATCCTTGAGTCAGTCCTTACAGCTACATTTCTTCAACTTGATCTATGATTTCGTGTTGTGGGCTTGCCTGCAACGGATCGCTTTCTATCGACTTCAGTTCATTATCTAGAAAGATGATCTAGAAATCATCAGTACCTTGGGATCTGCATGCCTCAATGGCAGGTTTCTCGCCTTTGACGACAGGTTACATCAATGACCTTCGATGAAGGGATTCTATGACATGTTCGACATCAACACATTCATTCACATCTCATGGATTGTACTGGGTACTTTGAGAGCCATTGACATCACTGGTGGTCTCTCTCACGCTTGTTAACAATTTACATCATTGACTGGTAATCAAGTGGTTTCTACCATGTTCGACATCAACTCATTTATTCGCATGGATAGAATCGTACTATTTCGGGAAGCAGAAATGAAGACCCTGGATCTAGTTTCTGCCATCCAGGCTGCGAGGAGTTTTGTATTCATTATACAGTAGACTAATTATAAACAGATGGCTGTGTCCATACTGTGTCTACATGTGTCTATGATTATGATGTATTGCGAAATCATTCCTATATCAGAGCAGTAGTTAGTTTGTTAGTTAAGTTTTTGATCTGAGTATGGGAATGCCTACCTCAGCGATGATATGATCTCATATATGTATTTTGTGTTGAATATTTGCAGGTTCCGACTGGGCTCTCCACAAGATAATCCTCGAAACGATAAAGTGCTTCACCCTTCCTAGATGATATAAAACCCTAATCTACTACAGACCTCGCACTTTAGGGGGCAATCTGTTACACTAAAATTTGTCACCATGACTATTTGCAGTCAGTATGGCTCCATCAATAACCATAATGTCCTCCTTGGCAAGTCTTATACCTCTGCTCCTCATGTCAAACTCCAAAAAAGAGAGAAAGCCTTTAAAAATCAATATAACTCTGGTTCCGCACTTTCTCTTACTCTTACCTGCGGGCCCACACCTCAAGTACATAATACCTGCGTACTTGTACGCTCTGTCTATAAAGAGGTGGGTGCGTACCCCTGTAAAAGTCAAAAGGCGCAAGTTTTACTTCAAAAAACTTACTTGCGGTCGATTCTAGAGCATTCTAGAAGATGGTTTGACGTGGATTGAGCGCCTCCAGATGGTTCATGCATCCCAATGAAAGAGGAACTTATCCCATGAAGAGGGGAACTATCCCTTTGAAAGAGGGGCTTATCCCATTGATGGTGGACCTGTTTAACTTCCTCCAAAGCATTATAAATACAGGCATTGGGCCAGAGGCAAGGGAGGTTGAAAGCTGAACATTCCTAAGGGTAGATGCTGCTGAAATTAGGACTCCCTTATAGAGCTTGAGAGGAGAGATCACATTCCTTTCTTAGCTTCATTTGGAAGTGGGTGAGCTGATCAAAGTAGAGGAGAACTCTTGCTGGACCCTGGGAGGGACCTGCACAACACCAAGGCATTGGTTGTAAGGTTTCTTTTTTTTTCCAATTAAGTTCATTTTTCTCAACAAGTTGTTATATATAATTTGTTTCATAAACTCCTTGGTCTTTATGATGAATATGTTTTATTATATGAGTTATTCAGGTGCTATGTAATCGTTTGCTTGTTTGTGTACACAGGCTTCAAGGAGAGGAGCTCATCTGGATCGAAGAGGCTTGGCCGCTACAAACAGCGTTGGACTAAAGGTAAGCCTTAAACACTTGGTTGCTTTTATTTTAAATGCATATTTAGGGAAAGATAGTGCTTGATTGTTTTGTTTGTCACTAGAAACGCCTTAGTTTCTAGGGAGGTCGGTTTTGTCAGCAAAATTGACTCTTTCCGCATGACAGCTGGGAAGGAAGTTGATTTGACTTATGTTGGAATGGAAGAAAGAGTTGAGAATTTGAATTCTGTTGAGAAGGTTGTTGTTGTTGTTGTTGAAATGGCAATGATAGCTGTGGATTTTGATTTGGAAGTTGTGGAGCTTGTTGGTTTTGAAAATATGGAGGATATTGATAAAATTGAGCAAATCTCCCATAAAGATTTTGCATGCCTTGTACCCATGATTGAAAAGGATTTTGAGGTTGGGACCAAGGTTGTTGCCAAGGATTCCAATTTGGTGGGGTTTGAAAGTTCATAGAGTTGTTAAACCCTTGGTTTTGTTGCCCCTGCCAAGGTCTCCTTGCAACAAAACAAAGAGACTCAATTGTATTTGGATCTTCTTGGAAGACAGCTTTGAGCCCAGGAATTGAAGGACAATCCTTGGTCTCATGATTCTCTAAACAAATCACACATGTTTCTACAACTTTTGCATCCAAGGGACATTCCCTTAGAGCATGTTTCTTTCTACATTTTGGGCAAAAGATGGCCAAAGCTTCAGCTTCTTCTTTCTGCTTATTGTGTATCTTAAGAGTGTCTAGTTGCTCACTAAGACTCCCTAAGATGTCAGTTTTGAATTCATCAAGCATATTGCCAATCTCAACCCTACTTACTGATCTAGTTTCAGATTTGTTTGCTCTGATGAGAGAAAGATCTCTAGGCCCTTTTCCAGTTTTAGATTTTCCTCTTGAGAGATGGACACATAGCTCTGCTATATCATGAAGTGGAAGTTGAGATATGTCTCCTTTTCCCATCATGTTCAAAATATCTATCCATTCATCTCTAATGGCTTTTAATAGAAGGGCTTTCAGTGTTTCCTCATCTAAGTTACTCATTTTTGCTCTTTTTAGGTTGTATTGGAATCTTTCAAGTAAATCCTCCAAGTTTTCATCTTCTCTTTGCACCATTTTGAATACTTCATCCTTGTGATTGGTGGGCATACAATAGTCCAGGTATCTATCCAAAAATGTTTGTTTCATATCATTCCAAGTCCTAATGGATTGAGTGAGTAATCCCATGAACCATTTCAAAGCAGCTCCTTTCAATGTTGAAGGAAACAGTTTGAGTTTTTGAGAGTCTTCCAGATAATCATAAGTTCGACACACAACCTCAAACTCAAATAGAAATGTTTCAGGATCCTCATTTCTTAACCCATGAAAGTTTGGGAGGACAGATGGTGAAATATTCCTCATTGTTGCTCGAGAATCCTCATCGACTATAGGAAATCCGAATGAGTTATCTCCATCCCTATTTCCCCCATTGTTACCTCTACCTCCTCCATTGTTTCCTCCTCCCCCTCCTCTACCTCTACCTCTACCAAATCCATTAACTACCTCCTCTGTCATGATAGCTTCCTCAGAGATTTCAGAGTCCTCTGGTTCCTCTACTAATGGCGAACGAGGAGGAATTTCTCCCTCTTCTTCCTCAGGTGATTCTACTTCTTCAATTACAATGTGTCTCCCTGTAGAAGGAAAGAAAGGATCTTTTCCTAATTCAGATTCGATGGAGGGTGTGGAAGAGTCTCCTAATTCAACTACTGCCTCTTGAATTCCAGGAATCCTAGGGCTAGGAGTGTGGGTTGGAGATGATGGCGGTGTCTCTTGTCTATTCCTTGAAGTAGATGGAGTTGTGAAAATCGAACTCTTGGCTCTAGCTAAAAACCTTCCCCTAGAATCTCTTGCTCTATGCATGTCATTTTTATTTTTCTTCAAGTCAGGCTAATAATTCTTTTTCTGATCTTCCAGGTCACTCTAGGTGCAAGAAGAGAGCATACTCAAGAAACTATTAAACCAATAACTTTCTCTTTCCTGATCCTCCAGATCACGCTAAGTGCAAGAGGAGAGCATACTTTGAGAGGTTATCAATTTTCCTTCCTTGAAGAATTTTTATTATTTTTTTTTTTAAGAAATTGGCTACCTAGTTTCACTTCCCCGGCAACGGCGCCAAAATGTTTGGTCAATTTAGTGTGTCCTAAATTGCTAATTAAAATGTCAATTCGGAATTCGTAAACTGATGAAGTGAGGTGTACTATATGTACAAGATAACCATTTTCTTAGTCTTTTGTCGTTTTTGAGTTTTTTTTTAAGTTTGTTTTTGGGTTTATCTTCTATGGATTCCCTAGTGTGTGATGGCGAAATTGAAAGTTAAGTATGGATGGTAATGGTGATTTCTACAGTGATTTTCCAAACTTAAAAGTTTTCAAAAAGAAAGTTCCAAACTGACTATAATGAAATCAATTCTCAAAAGGAAGTAAATGTACCAAAACAGTGAACTAGTGACAATGGCCCAGTATCCTTACCGCTGTATGAAAAAGAAAGTAAAAACTGAACTTAAAGCAACTCAAAGACTGAAAGCAAAGCAAACTAAATCACACTACTTCAACCCCTCATTCTGACCCTTCACCTTTCGAATCACTCCGTCTATAGGAAGTAATCATAAACAAGCTGAGTAATATGATATCTAAATTGCAGGAAATTAAATTGCATAAAAGGAAACTAAGATTTAACTACTCATTCATATTTCAACTCTTGAAAATGACATAAGTAATCCAATCTCTAACTTGCAGGAAAGAAAACTAAATCATACTACAATAAGTAATATTTTGATTCCTTACTAATAGAGTCACTTGACTATAGAAAGGAAATCATAAACAGATGAGTAATATGATGTCTAAGTAGCAGAAAAGTAAGTACGCAAAACGCAATTTGAAAAATGACAGTGCTGGAATTAAACTGAGGAAATGAAAATCAGCAGAAAGTACAAGATGATCTCATGTCAGTAGTTATAAAAAATATGTAAATCTTCCCGGGCTACCTACAAAAACCTGTAAAAGAAGCACTGATCAGCTAACAGTTATAAAAGAAAACATAAAGGAAATATGGACAACAATGAACATCAGAACAACGCATATATATATATATATATATATATATATATATATATATATATATATAAGCAATGATTTAAAAATAGTAAATGAAAGCAAGTAAGAAACTATACAAAGCTTTGGTGTACAGGGGCCCTCTGCAACCTCGGCCAGTCGATCACTTAGTCACAAATCAAATTCAGGAATGCTGTCTTCTCATGTATTTAAAGTGCAGTAATAAAACAAAGTGAAACACAGTACAGTGGGCTGATGACAACAGTCAAAATTACATTTCAAAAACTAACTATCCAGCATATATCAACGCGTTATTTATAAGTAAAGGTGCTGCAACTAATTCCTAGATTTTATGCTGCCAAGAGACACGTAAATCTCCTTGACCCGAGATCTAGTGTGATGGTCATCATGACAGTTGAATCCATGGAGTGGTGGTTGCTCGATTCAATTCACGGGATGCTCTATAGGTGTGCCAGTACCTCCAGAAACTAAGGATCGTGCCACGCAAACCTTCACGTGGGAAAAACAGAGCCATGCCACCGCAAAACTCCTCATTTGGCCCTTCCTTTGACCGTCGTTGACCACGACCGTTTATGAGTGATTTGGCTGAACTGAGGGGACACACTCCATGTACACATCATTGCAGCTTACCCATGTGGCTGGTTTCTCCATTGGACACATGTAGCATAGCTTTTAACAAAATGGCTGCGGAAACATGGGCTGGTTGCGAAAAGTGACAAGTTTCCGCAGCTGCTTGAACAAAAATCTAAATCAAACAACAGTCATAAACATGGTTAGGAAACCATTTCATAAGCTCTTTTTTAGACTAATATGCAACGATTTGACAGCTTGGTGGATGAAGTAAATGGAAAAAGAAGGCTGAAAGGGTATATAGGGAAGTGCAGGTTTGAGACTCAACACCTTGCATGCATACCACATGACCCAGCAAGATCCCAAAATGGATGCAGAACAAGCATTTATTTAGGTTTAGTGCAATCTAATACCTTCGGCATGTATCCAACATTAAGCGCAGAATGTCTACATGGTGCTTAACTAGCTCAAACACTATCCAGTTATTGAAATAGGCTTTCAAGAACTTGTGAATGAACTCTTTGAATGCCGCGATGACCACACACGAGAAGATCGTTAGTGCATTCTTAAGTCCAAAAGGCATCACTGTATACTGGAAACATCCCCACTCTGTCGCGAAGGTGGCCTTAGTCCTGTCTTCTGGTGCGATCTTTATCTAATGGTATCCAGAGAACCCATTAGTGAATGAATAGGCCTTTTTCCTTCCAACATTATCTAGTACTTCATCTGTGAATAGAGTTGGAAAAGGATCATGAACGCAAGCATCGTTAAGCTTCCTGAGATCTACGTAAATCCTTATTTCATCCTTCTGCTTCTTTTCCTGAACTACCATTGGAATCACCCAATCAGATTCCTCCACTGGTTCAATAATACCCGCTGTAAGCATCTTGTCCAACTCCAAGCGGACCTTTTCCTTGTATTTGGGATTAAGGTGATATGGCCTCTGCTTAACAGGCTTCGCGTCTGGTTTCAAAGTTATTTTCATCACTCCCAAATTGCCTATGATGCCTTTCAAGTCCGAAAATTTTGTGGGAAATAAATCCTGATATTCACAGAGCAACTCAGTGACTTTATCCACTGTAGCATCATCCCAGTAATCCCCAATCTTTGCAAACTTTGGTTCCGCTTCTGTACCAATGTTTACCTGCTTAGTTTTCAGTGGCGCGGTGATGTCGGGGTTCTCTATCTGCGGTCCCTCTACTTCGTGGTGGCCTTCTACTTCAAGGATGTTAATATTCCTTGGATCCTCATCCTCTCCTTCAACAGTCATATTATAGCATTCCAGTGCATGGCGCAGCTGGGTGCTCCAATTCGGTTGAATCAATTCCAAGGGATCCTGCAGAATTTTGAAGATTGCTGCCTTAACCTCCTGCAGTGCTTCATCAATACTTTCGAATCCATCTTCAAAGCTGAATTTCCTCACAAACCCTTCTCTTAAAATATCCCATTTCATGGTGTCGTGGTGGAGCTCCATTTCTAAATACCAGTTCATAGGGATTATATCCAAAGTGTGACAGAAAATATGCACCCACTCTAGCTGCGGTTTTGTTCCATAAACCTTAGTCCACTTTTCCAAATGATCGTGCAGATCATTTCTCCTGTCATACTTCTCAGTCATCCGTACCTTGGGGCAACCAAATCACATCCTCATCATCTTCCTATAGTCACGCCATTCGTCAAAACCGTCTTTATGCGTACCCCACCACCATGCAAGCGTAGCGTGCAGCGCCAAATCTAGCGCTTGAAAGCGATGCTTCTTAGGTACTTCCCTTTCAAATGAATCCATAAATTTATCTACATCAATTAGGCCATAATAATAAGGCAAACTTCTTACCTTGGATGATACACAACGCAATGATTTAGTCATCATATTATAGCTAGCGTAGATACTTCGTGCAACTTATTCTGCCAGTGCTCCAATTCTTCGTTCGAATTTGATGTACAAGAGCTTTCATAGTACCATGAAATTCATCCATCGGCTGTCGGATTAACCCAATATTGGTCTTATGCTGTTATCTTATAGATCTGGTCCAAATCATCATCGCTTTCCTCATAGTCGCGAACCAGTTCAGTATAGCACAGTCCTTCTACGGGGTCCAACGGTACTACCATGCAGAGCGTTTTCCTTTCAAACAACATTGTCCACTTCTTCAAATTGATGACCCCGTTCATGTCAATAGCCTAATCAATTCCAAGGAGCGTGGGATATGGATTGTTGTCATCAACAATCTCTATTACTTCAAAGTCAGCCAACGCGCTTGCACCTTCTATATCTACAGTTACCCCATGCAATCTCCCCATAGGGATAATCTTCTATTGATTTGTCATTCTTAATTGAATCGGAGACCACTGCAGTGCAAGCCTCCCCATTTTTTCCCAAGTCTGTTTAGGAAAAAAATTCACATCCAATCTCAAATCCAAAATAACTTGATCCATCTCATATTCTCCTATTTGCGCAGTGAGCCTTGTATCGTGTCTTATTCTCGTCTTATGTCAGCTGATATTTCTGAGTGTGCGGTGCCCATCAGAATCATTATCCCTACTAGCACATTTATTTATCAACTCCTGTAATCCTTTCACAGCCTTGCTATCGCGCAACAGTTTCATGCAAGTCTCCAAGAAAGTAGTAAGCATGGAGGGGTTAGCTTCTTTAGATAGTCGATCCTGACTTCCTGAGGTAGAGGCTTCAGCGAAGCTTTTCTTTGCTTCCATGAACGTTTCCTTTGCGTGCTCCAGATCAAACCCAACTTCTTTTTCTGGAGCCTTGCAGACCCATCCACCTTCTTTAGGTTGTTTTCCCTTATCGTCACTAGTCATCACACCACTTCACGGCACGATATTGACATTGGGATCTTCTTCGCAAGGCTTTGCCCTCATCATTTATAGGTTCTGGGTAGGCTGCTGAGGCTGCACCTTCTTCTCCTGCATTTTAGCTATTAATATAGGGCATTATTCTATCGCATGGTCAAACTGAGTACAATACCGACATGATAGGCATGTCTAGATCGTACACTCTCGTGCGTAGTGTCCTGGCACTCCACAATTATAGCAAATAACTTGCCCTCGACCTCTACCAGGTCCTCCTCCTCCTCAGCCTCGTCTGGATCCGTGATATCCTCCGTGCGCCCCCAGCGCCTTTATCCAGAGGTCGAGTTTTTGTTTGCATTCAATATGCAGATGTTCTTTCCATCACCAATTGATAGCTACGACAATTACGTTCATCGTGGCCCACTAATTTACAGAAATTGCAGAATAGTTGTTGCGGTGTCTGCACAAATTTTTGCAGCGAATGGCAATTGTTTGTTACATGTTTTCCTGCTACCTTACAGATAGCACACCACAACACGGGTCCTGTACTTGGTCTAGCTTTAGTTTCCTGCTTCAGGGGCATTGGCCCTCCTCTTGCCATATAATTTACGAAAATAGGGCAGTGATCCTTATCATGCCCCTTGCTTTTACAGTTGACGCACCAAACTTCTTCACGCACTTCCGACTGAGATGCTTTTTCCTTCTTCAAGCTCTGAAACTCCAAGCAGAGGTTTTGCAACTCCGCATGAATATTTCGAACTCCCAACGTCGTGTCCTGGATAGGTGTCTCATGTAATCTCATTGTGATCTCCAGTGCTTATGCCTGCATTCCTATCTTTTGTTGTGATAGAGCAATCCTTAAGTGAGGCAGGAGCGTGGCTATAAACCAGTCGCGGTGCTGACTATCTGTGAGATTCATACTTTCTTTGCGGATTCCACACTTCAGTCTCTGATTCAGCTCCCAAGTGTTTCACTGATCCTCATTGCGATTTCCTTGAACCCCACTATAGAATGTGTTTTAGACTTAGGCCTTCAAAATTCCTTGTTCAGCGCAGTATGGGTGTCCACTAATGATGCCAACGAATTATCAGTGCAGTAATTAATGTGCCACGTCAACATGCAATCTTGCAGAGTAGTAACCAACTGCGCTTTCTTCATGTGCTTATCTATAATATTCTATGTTGTCCACACAGCTTTCACAATAAACCAAAACTGGTTTAGGTCCTCATTCCCCACACCCTTGAAAACTAGGAACTTAATCATATTCGACATGTTGAACGATGGTGGAGGTGGTGGCGATGTGGGCGAAAGTGTATGCTATGGAGGTGAAGGTGGAGGTGGTGTGGGTGAGTGAGGTATTTGCATAAAACCCTGTCTTATCAACTAAACAATGCTTCGTGGTGAGGCCTATACTGCTCCCTCGCTGTCGCTCGAAGGAGGTTTTATCAATGGGCTGTATTCAAGACCTGCTCTCTCCAGATTTCTAAAGAATCGTCCACTTCGCGTAGATTCAAACATCAAGGCAGTGGCATAACCTGCTTTTCACACAAGAGCATTTTAATCCAAGTATTCAAAGATCTCAAATATGTACATCGTGGTCCCTTGAAAAAGCGTCACTCTGCTTCATTGTAACTGACTGAGGTATCGACCGCGAATTCTATCGCGAATCCTCCTAAGACTTGGTTAAGCCAGTGATCGACAACATGCATGGGCTTATCTTCAGAAGCTTCCAACCTATGCACTAGCTCTGGGGTCAACACTATTGGACTGTCAAGCCTCCACCTTCCTTGGTTGTCTACCAATTTAGAGATCCACTCGTATAGTTCAATAGAGAAGGTACAAAAGAAGATCTTGTGTATTTCTATGTATAAATATCTATCCAACCACTGTTCTTTTGTCAGGTGCAGATTTCTATTTTCTTGGGCCGCGAATTCGTAGATATTTCTATCCAACCACTCAAATTCTTTCTTGGTCAGATACCAGTGATGCGACATCACACATCTCTTTATGTAGATCCCAGTCCCGACAACGAAACCATTTGTTGGATTAGTGGGTCTTGACCTAGGTTCAGAGTTAGTTGTGCCAAACAAATCCCTACACTACTAGCCCTTTCGGCATCAATCTGCGGAGCGCGAACTGAAGTCTCACCCGAAGCAGTATGGGGGGATGTTGGAACCAAGTTTCCGTACCCGGATATGAGCGTGATTTCGTTTTATGCCCTAAATCTGTCTTCACACAAATCGATAAGAAACTCCCTTTAATTAGCCTTTAAACCTTCGTGAAGGTTTACGACAGTCTTTCGCGGACCTTGAACAAACTAATCAGCTAGTTACGTGCATCAAAGATTACTTAATTACTCAGATCAGCTTAGTGTTCGATAACTTCAACATACAACAAGGTAATATTTGCGTAAACAGTTAATAGTAATTGCGTTCATATAATAGTATAAGTCGTGTAAAGTTGCGTATCAATACATCATTATTTCATAAACCCATTATAACATAAGGTGCATTCATATAAACATGAGTAACGAGATAAACACACGTATTTCTACAACAATATTCTTTATTAATACTTAGTTCTGCTTACATACTCATGACTTCCCTGCGCACACTGCTGCAGGGGTTTGCGCACTCAGTTGCAGATTCTACTCTAGGCCTCTGCGCACACAGCTACAAAGCCTTTCTTCCTACTCTTCTCCGCTAACTCTTTAGAATTCTCCCATATACCAAACTTGATTACTTTTCTTCTTCTTAGACATCCTAAGATACACCTATTTATACAATCCCATGGTTCGCGGAGTATGGGTACACCTTCAAAAACCAACTCAACTTACATAAAAGAAAAATAAAACCCTTTATAACTCTTTAATTATCTACGCATTCTGCGACCACAACTTACGAAAGATTTACATCTTTATACAACAAAACTTAAGCTTTTCCCCCAAAATTAACCTTTAAAAACCCCATCCCAACCAACACCCTCCTAACCGTCAAAACTTTTAATCAATTCACTGTGATGTGCATCGGATTAAAACCCATTCAATAATTAACCTTCCCCTAAACCCGATGGCTTGATAACCCTCGCGTCCTATGGATGACACTTCTTAAGGTTTTGAATTATCACCCTTATTCATAGTCTTCGAATAATAGGTTCATACGTTCCTCTTAATGTGAAGCATACGTTGGTTTTACATGAAGCATATATGAAAGTATTAGATTAGCTTATGAGGTATGGTATTATATTAGGTGGGTATATTTTATAATTTTAGTTATTAGATATCATTTTTGGGATTCAACTGCGTTAAGTAAGTCATTCAAAGTATGACCATTTCCATTAGTCGTAAAGTGACTAATTTCTCATGATTTTTGAATAGTTCACTTAGCACTCATTGCATCGGGTGATGCTGTGAAGAAGTATTGAAACTTCTTCATGTGAGCATATGCAATGAGTGCTAAGTGAACTATTCAAAAATCATGAGAAATTAGTCACTTTACGACTACCTCTCATGGAAATGGTCATACTTTGAATGACTTACGTAACGCAGTTGAATCCCAAAAATGATATCTAATTAATGCACTGCGAAAATCCCCCACACTTAAATTTTAGTTATTTCATTTCTTATTTGTTTTATTTAATTTATTTTTTAACTGTTTTAATTATGTATTATTTATTATTTTTTAATTTATATTACTTTAATTTAATTTAATTTTGTTTTATGCTTTAATTTAATTATTATATTTTATTTTTTATAATTAATAAAATTATTTTGTGTTTTGATTATTAAATTTTATTATTTTAATTAAAAAATTATTTTTAAATTACTATAATAATAATTATGGTTTATAATCATAAAGGTTTTTTTAATGCAAATATTAATTTAAGAAATAGATTTCATATTTTTATTTAATGTGATAATTAATTTTATAAACTATAGTAATTAATATGATAATTATCTTAATGCAGGGTAGAATATAAATATATTCTTATGAAGATTTGAGTATACCATAGGAACTCCATAAGAGTTATATGGAGAGGGAGATATCTGCAAAACCCACAAGGATATTCAAGTTCAAATAGAGGGCCAAATCGAGCACTAATATTTGGCTCGAATTGGTGATGATGCCTCCTTGGGAGGCATCAAGAACCGCAGACCAGGTGCCTTCGCATTGGGCACAGATTCGACTCACGAGGAACTCAACAGACAAACATAAAAAAATAGAATGAAAATATTTTCATCTTAAATTTTCAGTTGATCGATAGTAAGAATAAAACAAAGATAAGTCACATGAGGCTCTAGTACATAAAGCCTAATGAGTTCAATAATTCTCCACATACATAAGACTTTTTTTTTTTAATATTTAGCAGTGTATCGGGGTAACTATGATAATGATTATGGCGCATGATCAAAATTTGGTATATGTCTCACTCCCCAAGATCATTTCAACACCATATATAAGTCATACATGCTTACAGTTAGTGATTAAAAAATTGCGTAAATCATAGCACTCATTAATATTCATTAGGATGACTTTCATTTTGGAATAAGGTTTTATTGAAATTATGGAGACTAGTTATCAGGGATTTGTTTCCCTTTTTGTTGCATAACATGAGTTTGCAAAATTGGATGTCGCTCCACTGCCAGTGAGAATCCATCACCTTGACAAAGTCATCTATTATCCTAAGTTAAGGGACTTTATGAATTTTTGTTTACTCTTCGTGTTAGAAGCACTCTTTCAATTTATTTTAGGAAGTATGCACTTTTACAAGATGGGAGGATTACGCATTAGACTTAGTCCCATAGCACTGACCTTGCTCTGCTACCAATGAGCGACTATAGCCCTGAAAGAGATGTCAGCATACCCCATCAGAAGTTACCTCAACAAAAGGAGTTGGAGGATTACGCATTGGACTTAGTCCATACCACTGATCTTTCTCTTTTTCCAGTGAGCGTCTATAACCCCGATGGAGATACCAACATGTCCTACCCAAGAAAGCATAGGTTCTCATCCCTATGATAGTATGGTAATAAGGGAAGGTCTCGTGCATGCTTGTGATTGTGACTAACTAATTCCACCAAAGTTTCAATTAAATTTTATGAAAGCCAAATCTTATGTTAATAGGTCTAGCACTTATGACTTAATGCAATCCCTGATGGTATTCATGTGTAAGCAGTATGAGAAGAAAGATGTCGTGAGATATGTTCGATATGAAGTTGACATTGTTAAAGAAAATTATATTTGGGCCTTTTGAAAAATAGTTACTACTCAACCATGATTTACAAACAAAGTCTTCAAATATGTATTCCAAACTTGTTAATATGATGCATACTAAGGACTCACAAATCCACATTCCATTTTAGTCATGATCATATGAAGATTCTTCAAGATGCAAAAAAATCATCTTTATTCATTCTAAACCTAAGCATAAGTAAGCATAAGTTTATTCTTGTACAATAACTTATATACATATGTGTTTTCAAAAGAAAAATTGTTCAAAGAAATCAAACAACCAGTGTAACCATGATATATTTTATCAGTTTCACAACTCTTATCTTTATGTTTTAAAAATAGAAATATGTTGAGGAGATGTAAGGAAGGGCAAGGTGTTTCACTCATTTCACTTCCTAAAATGGAGTCGATATCTACATAATGATAAGATGATGTTCTCTTAAATACCTTTTCCATCCACGCACCTACAAAATCATAATGCTTTGTATGTTTGTTGAAATGATGAAACACTTCTAACCTTAATGTATTTGCAATATATTCATAATTTACTCTTCTTTCATAACAATATGAAAACATAATAGGACAAACCATGTGGCAACTTAAATGTTGTTAAGATTCATGTTCTTTACAAGAAGAAGAATTATTAAGAATCACATGTAGTGTTGAAAGTTTTAATTAGAGAGTTGATGTATATATTATGAAATAAACATTGAATGTATATTAGTTAAAACAAAGTTTAGGGTTAATTCACTTGTATATCCATTCCCATATACCATCACATTATCATGTGCATAATTGTCATAAACAATTTCCTTGTTAGTTGCATAACCATGTTTATTATGGTTATTAATATGAAAAGTCTTATAGTTGTACGATAGTTACGGATTTAAAGCTACAAGTGAATAATTATCATCATGCTCATCATACATATGAAGTTTTGAGTAATCGACATGAACATAATATGGATTGATATTACAACTTCTGAAAACAATGTCATAACAAGTCAAGTCATAACAATAATCTTGTATAATAAACGAGTAAATATTAAAACCTCAAATTAAAGAGAACTCGTAGAGAGAAAAAGATTGAAATGAATCATGATATTATTAAATAAAAAATCTCAAAGTCAAAATGGGAAGAACCATTGTAGCAAGTACATTATGACAATAAAAAATAATAAGTCTTCAACTCTAGCTTTTCATCCTCCAACTTGCCAAAAAAATCCCGAAAGAAGCCTTTACATTCTCTTTTATATTTTTGGGAATTAGTTTCCCATTTAGTTCTCGTAACTTCCCAAATAAAATTACATTAATAATAGTTATTTGACTAAATATATATTCAATCCTTTTAATTAACTCCCGCTCAAATCTTTGACATTAAAAAGTCATTAAATAATCTTTCCTGCATTAGAAGAAAATACATGAATTAGTTCTCTAATATAAAACATAATGATAAATGAAATTAAAATATAAACTCACCCTTTATAATTTCCTCCTCATAATATTGTGTCACGTACTTTTATTAAATGAAATTTGATTTTGCATTAGGTAAAATCTAGTAAAATTTTTCCAGCTATAAGAAAATATTAGGTTATAGAATCTATTTAATATGTGAATTAATTTTTCAAAATGCTTAATGCAACATTTCCTAGCAGCTGGTGCTTCTTTAATGTCACCAGCACCTACATCAAATGTGATATGTGCTCCTCATAGGTAGCATCATATACTAGTATATCATCAAAATTGACAATAACAAATGAATCTATAAAAGGGAACATTATGTCATTCATTAACCTCATAAACATGGCTGGTGCATTGCATAGGTCAAATGGCATGAATAACCATTCATACACACCTTGTCTAGTTTTGAAGGTTGTTTTCTAGGTATCTTCTTCTCTCACTCAAACCTAGTGATATGAAAGATCTAAATCCAGCTTGCTAGAACTGATCTAGTAGATCATATATTCTAGGCATGGTATACTTATTATTGAGTGTGATTTTGTTGAATTCCTGGTAATCAATACACATCTTCCTGTTGATCTAGATTGTCATTGATGTCAATATGGAAATATTCGAGGATTCTAAATGATGATATGAAGCTAAGGAGAAGAAGATCAGATCCATGAAGAAACAAGAGTAAAGCCATCAAGGAAGCCATTGGAAAGACATTGGAAGCCATCGGAAGTCATAGGAGCTATCAGAGCAGAGAAATATCAGAGGAGTATTGCAGAATATCAGAGCAGAGATTATCAGAAGCCATCATGAAGCCAAAGTGTAAGAGGAAGAGGTCATTGGAAGTCATGATAAGTAAAGAGGAACACATCAGTGGAGGTGCATAAACAGTGTTAACGGAGGAGTTAACAGTAATATCGGAGAAACAATGGAGGACCATAAACAAAGTTATTGGAGGTCACAGGAAGATAAGCCACAAAGAGCACAACTATCAGAAGAGTGGGGGTTAAGCCTGTTGTTAACCTGTGTGCTAGTTGAAGACCCGCAGCCCATAGATTTGATGACCTCGTATATCCAATGGATATCAGGTCACAAAATGATCGGACGTTAATCTCAATAATGAACCCAAAATTTTATAGATTAAGGATTTATAATCCTTATCGGCTCCGTAAAGGCAGTTAAGCATCACGCAAGTTCCCCGGTCGATATCTTTGTGAACCATTGGATCTAGCGCGCCTTGATCAAACGATGGAGGATCGACGATTGGGTTTGTTTATCGGGTGGATCAACAACCGTCAGATTAATGATGAGATCAACAGTGGAGAATTAATCCGATAAGACTTGGGACTAAGTGGACCCGAACAGTTTATGGTAACAACCTTAATGCAATATCACATCTGCCCATTGGAACTTTCATATCACAATTCATAAATGGATGTCACATTAATAACTGCGATTGCAATATTATTGTGGACCTGCTACACCATTATAACATGATTTAATAGTATATCACATCCGCATTGGAAGTTATGTATCACAAAGGAATGCCACTTGAAAACTGCGATTGTGATAGCATTGCAGACCCACTACACCATTATAGCATGGCTTAACTAAATATCGCATCTGTTGAATTGCAAAGTTCAAAAGGGTTGACACCGCTGGACTGCCGATTGCGATAAGTCTTGTGAACCCGACCGCCGATTGCGATATAAGTTGTGGACCCGATTGAGTTATCAAAAGAAGCTTATTGGAATATCGCATCTGTCGGAAATAGGGGCATCGACAATGTTATATCGTGAAGCCAAAGGGTTGCGATTGCAGGAGTTTTCAAAAGTTGCGATTGCGAATTGAGGTAGTGACGTGGCATGTGGGACCTCCCTATGGGTATAGCCTCTCTTATGAAATCCTCCGTAAATAATGAGTCTATTGTATGAATATTAAAAAGGGCCTCTCTGATATAATTTTAATATGCAACACTATTGTAATTCGGCCTCTCTTCCAAATGAACGTGTCTTTTGAGTATTGGTGAACTCGAAGAGACAGAGGAAGCCGAAGATCGGGAAGTCGAAGATCAAGCGAGCAAAGAAGGTCGAGTGAGCGCAGAGGAAGCCGAAGATCAAGCGATCGAAGAAGGAAGCCAAAAGGTCGAGCAAGCGTAGAGGAAGCCAAAGATCAAGCGAGCGAAAAAGGAAGCCAAAGGTCAGGCGTATCAGGCATCTATAACAGAGAACAAGGAAAGTTCAAAACGAGCGAACTGGAAGAAAGAGAGCAAGCGGTAGGTCCAGCAAGACAGGAGGAAGCCAAAGGTCCAGCAGGACAAGAGGAAGTCGAAGGTCTAGCAAGAAAGAAGGAAGCCGAAGGACGAGAAACTCTGTTGATCGGGTTAACCTTTGAAAGGATCAGACCAGTGATGAATTAATCAAGTACATAACGCAACCTGAAGAACAATTCTGTGAAAGGAAATAAAGTTTCATCTGTCATCATTTGAAGGGAGCAGTAGACTGCACCAGCATTGAGGTGTTTTCAAGTTTGTTTCTTGGAAGTAAGATATCGCGACAATAAGAAGCAGTCACTCCCGAAATAGTTACCACAACAATAAAGAATAGAGGTTTGAAAACAAAGAATTTCTTTTGTGCATACATTGAGGCTTAGGGCAGATATCTTGTTGGAAAGCTTCAACAAATCTTGGAAACATTATTGGAGATCATGATGCCTATTTGAAATCATCATGAGGTAAATTTGCAGACTCTGTTAGGGCAATATGAAGAGTTGTGAAGACTCCTTCATATGAAGACAGGTTGTCATTGATGTAGCAGTGAAGGTGTAGATAGACAGAATTCAGTGAAGAAGATGTTGGGAGCAGAGAATTACTACCAAACATATCTAGACAATATATAGCAGAGGGTCAGAGCCCTTGGGGTTGGTGCCTCAGAATTGGAAGGACTGGTGTCCTTGGAGTTTGTGCTCCTAAATCCAAGGTTGGTGCCTTGACAAGATAAGGTCAGAGCCCTTGGGGTTGGTGCCTCAGAATTGGAAGGATTGGTGTCCTTGGAGTTGGTGCTCTTAAATCCAAGGTTGGTGCATTGACAAGACAGGGTTGGTGCCCTGGAGGTTGGAGCCTCACATAAAGTCCAAGTTGGTGCTTGGCAACTGGTTGGAGCCCTATATACATTGTACTTGATTTATTATAAAGATTATGTTAATAAAAGCATTTATTCTTCTTGTTCATTTTGTGTTCTAAATATAAATGATATAACTAGTAAAAATAACAATTGAAAAGGAATACTGATTCACCCCCCCTTCTTAGTATTTCCAACAATTGGTATCAGAGCCAGTACCTTCACTCAAAGCCTAACAACTTGAAGGCTGATCTTTACAACAAAAATGGCGAAGCCAAGGAAGAAAGCCTCCAATCCTCCTAAAGATGTGTCTCCCTCTACCACTGAAATAGAAGACAATCAATTTGAGAAGGCTACATGGTTCAATGGAAACTTTGATATATGGGAAGCAAGAATGAGGAATTTCTAAAAGACTCAAGGCATTGAAATCTGGAAATCAGTGATTGTTGATAGCCTGATGGATGGAGAATCCAAGGAGTACAATGCAAAAGCAATGAAGGCAATCTTGAATGGGCTATCTGATTCTATAAAGAACAACTTAGGAAAATGTCCGTCAGTAAAGGGTATATGGGACAAACTTCATGACCTTCACTCAAAAGGAGCATTGACCATGACCACTAGTCAAGAAGATGATGGAAACCAAGAAGGAAATCTAGAACCCATCATAGAAGCTGAAAATGAGAATGATGACATCAAGGATAAAGAAGACCTAGAAGACGAAGAAAACGAAAAAGATTTTATAGAATATCTCCTCGCTAAACTTATGGCTACCATGGAAGAGATTATCAATTTGGAAAAGGAAAACGAGGAACTTAAGAAGAAAGCACTAGCTGGTGACCAAGACCAAACAAGGAAGAAAGTTGACCTTGTCAAGCTTCAAGTACAAGAAAGGGATGAAGAGCTTGCCAAGCTTAAGAAGGAATTTCATCATAGCAACAGAAAGCATCATGAAGAAGTGATATCCATGACAAATCAATTGGGTAAAGCAAAGAAACGGGAAGATACCTTGTCAAGTCAACTTGAACAAAGGCACAAGAGCTCGAACAAACTTAAAGAAGAGATTGGTCAGTACAAGGTAGAGGTCTCCACTCTCAAATCTCAACTACAAGAATCAAGAAAGTTAGCACAAGGAGCTAAGAAGACAATGGAAGCATTGGCAATCATAGAAGGATAGGTTGATGAAGCAGAAATGGAGAGCAGTCTAGCAAAAGAAAATGAATAAATTTTCAAAATGAAGTCAGATATCATCTCCCTTAAATTAGAAGCAAATGAAGCAATACGTATTAAGGAAGAGATTGAGAAACAACTTGCTAATAAGAATAATGATTGCGAAAGACTGGAAGAATAGATTGTCTCCCTTAGGAAAAAGGTTGAAGGGATGGACAAAACCTTGAAGAGCTCTCAAGCCTTGGATGACATGCTTAGCCATCAAAGATGTCCATTTGATAAATCAGGTCTCAGGTATGCAGGTGAATCCTCAAGCAAGAATGATAGTGCTTCAAAGAAAAAGGATGCGAGGAAGTCAGAAAGAAATGTTGATGCTCCTAGTTCTAGCAAAGGAAAGGAGAAGAGTCAAGGCAACAATGGAAGAAATCCCACTCCAAGAAGAAATGTAGATGTTGTCAAGGATGCGAGAAGCAATAATTATCATCAAAGGATCTCAAGGAAGAAAGGCTTTAGAAGTACATCAAGGAAATCTCCATCTCCCAGGTACCAAAGTTTATTTCTTGGTTATTGTTATTCTTGTACAAACTTTGGACACATGGCAAAATATTGTAGGGCTTATAATGATCCCCATCAATCTCCGAGAAGCAATTTCGCAAGAAGAAGTCATGAATTCTTATTCATGAACAACATAGAATGCTTCAAGTGTCATAACATTGGTCATATGGCACGTAATTGTAACTTGATTTGGGCACCTTCTCAAGCTAGAACCATGCCAGAAAAGAAAGTTACACAAGTATGGAGAAGGAAGCAAATACAATTCAAAAGTCCCTTGAACTCTCCAGCCAACAACACATGTTGTTGACCTGATCTTCGACAATCTAAGCATTTGGTGGGGAGACTCTGCCAAAAGGAAGATCATGCATACAGTTAGGGGGAGCTTATGATGATTAAGCATTCTTGCAGAAGCCATCTATGAATGGGCCTTATGTAATCCTTGATGAGCTATATTAACAATCATTCTTTGATAAAGATCATTTCTCAGGAGCACTACATTGAAGAACATGATCTTGTAACCATTCTTTGGACTGTTGTTGAAGATGTTTTCCACTTGATCACTAAGCAAAAATTGGAGTAGCAGAGAAGGCCATCCAATGCTAGAGAAATAGGGCTAATAGCTATGTTGTTGGTATTACAGAAGTTGAATGTCTCGACTCAAGGATATAATGTGAGAATAGGTAAATCAAGGACAGTAATAGAGGCTTTGTTTGAAGGGAAAATCAGCTTATAATTTTCAATTTTGTAGCAGTAACATGAATCTTGATAACATTCCGAAGTATAGAAAGTGCCAGTTGATAAAAGATGATGTGGAAGGAGATCTTCAGCTTACTCGGAACTCCAAATGAAGAAGTTTGGTCGGGAGTTTCACAACTCAGTTATTGGCATCCTTTTCCTCAATGAGAGGCCTATGATCTCAGAACCAAAGTTTCGGATTTAAATGATGATGCTTTCGATTTGTTATCGAAATCGCTGGTATGTGACCTTTCGAAGAGAATCTCTGCCAAGCGTGCTATATTGCGTCCTTATTTCTCTAAGTTGAGTAAAGCATAGCTACACAGTATTTTGAGAATGTGTCCATTTCCAACAAACAAATACATCTGGGAATGAAGCTTGAAGCAAGAGAAGTTGGCAACATCTAACAAAACTGAAGCATTGCAAAAATATGCCAATCAGTGAAAAGAAATTAAAAGACAGTCACAGATGGGATATCAAAATCTTCTAGTGGAGATAACTTGAAGATACTTTTTACAAGAACACAAGGAAAATATGGCTCATCAAAAGGACTATAGAAAGGAGAATGTTGTGCAATCGAATCTAGCTCAGTAACTTAAGGAGCACATAAATACAAAGGAATCCTGATCTAAAGAAAGACAACAAGAAAGATAATTTCAGTGGCATTTTCTTGTGATTCAGACTATGAAGGCCTCTTAATTCTGACTGTGATGACAACAGAATATGGATTGAAGCATAAACACTTGGACTTGAACATTTGGTGTGTGGCTATTTGCAATCTGTTTGGAAGCATTGAAGTGGAGCATCCTTAAGCATTGTTGAAGCCATGATAAAGTAGTTTTTTTTTTAGACATGAAGAAGGGATAATGTGCTAGTTGATGATAAGGCATCAATCCTTCTATCTTGAGTAAAAAGAAGAGCACTATGATAGGGGGAGTAACATACCCATGAAGATCTACTACTCATAAAGAACAGAAGCAGTTTGATAGGGGGAGCAGTTCGACAGGGGGAGTCCCTGAGCACTCCTTTGCCATTGATGTCAAAGGGGGAGAGAAGAAGAATATTGCCATCAATGACAAAGGGGGAGATTGTTGATCTAGATTGTCATTGATGTCAATATGGAAATATTCTAGGATACTAAATGATGATATGAAGCCAAGGAGAAGCAGAGCAGATCCGTGAAGAAACAGGAGCAAAGCCATCAGGGAAGCCATTAGAAAGACATTGGAAGCCATTGGAAGTCATAGGAGCTATCAGAGCAGAGAAATATCAAAGGAGTTAACATATCAGAGGAGTATTGCAGAATATTAGAGTATAGATTATCGGAAGCCATCATGAAGCCAAAGTGTAAGAGGAAGAGGTCATTGGAAGCCATGAGAAGCAAAGAGGAACACATCGGCAGAGGTGCATAAACAATGTTAATGGAGGAGTTAATAGTAATATCGAAGAAACAACGGAGGATCATAAACAGAGTTATCAGAGGTCACAGGAAGATAAGCCACAAAGAGCACAACTATCGGAAGAGCGGGCGTTAAGCTTGTTCTTAACCCGTGTGCTACTTGAAGACCCGCAACCCATAGATTTGACGACCTCGTATATCCAATGGATATCGGGTCACAAAATGATCAGACGTTAATCTCAAGAACAGACCCAAACTTTTATAGATTAAGGATTTATAATCCTTATCGGCTCCGTAAAGGTGGTTAAGCGTCACACAAGTTCCAGGCTGATATCTTTGTGAACCATTGGATCCAGCGCACCTTGATCAAATGATGGAGGATCGACGATTGGGCTTGTTGATCGGTGGATCAACAAACATCGGATTAATGATGAGATAAACGGTGGAGAATTAATTCGATAAGACTTGGGACTAAGTGGACCCGAACAGTTTATGGTAACAACCCTAATGTAATATCACATTCACCCATTGGAACTTTCATATTGCAATTCATAAATGGATGTCCCATTAATAACTGCGATTGCGATATTATTGTGGACCCGCTACACCATTAGGGCCTCTCTAATATAATTTTAATATGCAACACTACTGTAATTCGACCTCTCTTCCAAATGAACGTGTCTTTTGAGTATTGGTGAACTCGAAGAGATAGAGGAAGCCGAAGATCAGGAAGCTGAAGATCATATTGTACTTGATTTATTGTAAAGATTATATTAATAAAATCATTTATTCTTGTTGTTCATTTTGTTTTCTAAATATAAATGATTTAACGGGTAAAAATAACAATTGAAAAGGAATACTGATTCACCCCCCCTCTCAGTATTTCCAACACTTCCAAGTCCCATCATTCTTTGGCACAATGATGATGGGTGACCCACATGGTGATGTACCCAATTGAAAGACACCCTATTCTAGTAGTTGTTGCAATTGTTTCTTCATCTCACCTACGTCTATAAAAAAATTCCTATACAACCCAATCTTTCGAAATGGGGAATCTGGAAATTGCTAGATCTTGTGCTCCACTTCCCTCTTAGGTAGTAACCCTTTAGACTCCCGAAACATATCTTTGTATTCTTATCACAAATCTTATAGTTGTTTTAAAATGTTTCTTATTACACCCCTCTAAGGATGCCTTTGCTCTTACTGAATTTTCTGTAGACTGTTTCTCTCTTAAAAATTGTAAAACAAACTTCTTGATAGAACTTATGAGTTTCTTGGCTTGGTTGGCACTTACTAATGAAATTTTTGACTTGCGTTTTTTCATTTTGATGGTGAACAATTTTCCATCCTTGACGAGATGGTATTGGTTGGATCTCCGCATGAACATTACATTTCACGTGTACATGTAGGGACTTCTAACCATCACTCCACATAAATCAATGAGAACTACATCTAGTTATACTTCATCAATAAAATCAACAATAATAACAAATCTGATTTTGCGCTAATTTAATACCTTTATTTTTGCATCTGTATTTAACCATCCTAATAGATATGGACTTGGATGATCACAATCCTCCAAACACAATTTGTTGACTAGCTCTGCTCCATTGAGATTTTCCTGTGATCTTAAGTCAAGCATAACATCAATCTTGGTATTTTTAATCTGTAACTTTATACAAAATAGTTTTTTATTTTCATTCTCTTCCTATTGTTGAAGGCTACTCAAATTCACCTCCTTCCGCACTGATGTAAATACAATCTTCTCATCCACATCTGAGTTGCGTTTAACATGGTTACTTGAACCAATGGACACGAGATTCTTCTTCTTTGCATCTTTATCTTTGTTCTTTGGGTTAACCTTTGGATGCGCCTTTTAACACTTCTCCTTTACATGACCTTCAATGTTACAATGGTTGTAGCAGTTCTTGAGATATTTTCATTGGTGTGTTGTGGATACCATCTTTTTATCTTCCCCCCCCTTTCCACTTCTTCTTCCCTTCCTTAAAAGTGTCTTGGTGCTCCTTTTACTTTGATTCACTTGATTTCCTTTTCTTTAGGTCTATGTGCTCTAGGCAATGTGTCTATACACAAGACTTGTCCACTAATATGAGCTTGAACAACATCACTTGATTCTCCAAATGGCTTTGTAGACACTCCAAATACTTGAGGAGTACATTTGGGTTCTTTGGGAAGATACCCCATATTATGGCCATCTTTTTGAACTCCAAGGTGTACTCTTGTATACTATGCCCCTGCTTATGCCTAAAGTAGTGCCACCGGGTCCACTAGTCCTCTTTATACTCAATAGGGTAAAATTTCAAATTAATGAGGGTTTTAAAGTCCTCTCGCTTAGTCACTGGAGGATCTCCCTTCAACCTCAAGGTATAAGTGTGTCTTTCCCACCAAGTCAGGGCATGGCCTTCTAATTTCAGTCACACAAATGAAATATTATGTTCTTCCTCTATATGAATAACATTGAAATAAAATTCTAATTGTTACAACTAATGATTTATCTTTAGAGTGTCGATCTCATCTTGGTATGCCTTGATATATTCCATTTTGAATAAGGACCGTGATGGTTTACGACACTCAAACTAGGTTGATATTTTTGCGTCATTTCTTTGGCTCATTCTCTATTTCTTTCGGATCTCCGGACATCCCCTTTGATCATACTTCTATGTTAGAACCCCCATCTTCTCCAAATGGTCTGAGCTTATTGGTTAGGGGTTCCATGAGGAGATTCACATTACAACTTATATCTACAACTTGTGCTTCCAGCCATGAAAATCTCTCCTCTGCAGGATCACAAAGGTTACTCACAGAAATGTCAGATATGACTAGGGTTTTATGAGTTTTTGACTTTGCTGAACTAGTTTCCCTACAAATATCTAAGATATACCCACAAAAACCTACTTTGATACCAATATGATTTGTAAACTACCATGGATATTCCACTGGACATTTCATCACATGTTTGATAGATTATATTTAAAATCCAAAATCTATGCTATGAGGGCTTATTTCTCTTTAAATTTTTGGATCTATAAATTACTATTTATTTTCTATTCATGCAAATTATAATTATGTATAAATAAGAGAATAATGAAATAAAAACTCACAAACCATGATTGACACAAGATATATCCTGGGAAACCCTTTCGGGAGAAAAACTAGCTAGAAGGTGAGGCCACTCTACTTTCTTTCTCTTACTATAAAACAGATGCAAGTACAAAGAAATATGGCTTGTGGCTCTGTTGATGCCTTGAAAATCGCTGCATCAACATTGGGGAAAACCACTCGGTCCGGACCTTAAAGGCAGCTCCTTTTCTGTTTGGTGTGGTGGCTCCGACTGGATATAATGGGACCAGTTTCCCAATGATTTGTAAATAGGATGGATAAGTGGTTGAATTTCTATTATCTAATGATAATGATGGATGATTTATTCTAAAATGCAAAATTAAAGAACAACTTAATCTATCCCGGGAAATTTCCGCTTTAGTGTAACTTTTGATGATCTTTATTTACAAATAGGCATATAGATGACTCCATTGATAAACAAAGACATTCATTCATATGATAATTACTTTGTTCAAATAGTTGAACAAAGTAATTATTAAAACATTATTACACTATTCTTCATATATCATTGACATAAATATGATTGAAAGAATAACATTCCTTAAACATTCAATAGTGATAAGTATAAGGATTGTTGTTAAAATACATACATATATCCAATGATAGCAAGATTAAATAAATGTCGATTCATATAAAAGAATAGAGCAAAGACATAGATAATAGTACCATATGTAATTTGGATCCCTTCCAATATCAATCGCATTCAGATTCTGTCTTCTAACTCAGAAATACTCTCACAACAAGCAATAGTGCATATCTCATCAAAGTATTCTTCATTAAAATTCAGAATATAGGCCCAGTCTTCATAAAAAATATATATCAGAAGTACAATAATGTGACTTCCGATCCAAGTTTAATACAAAAATTGAGGACCCTTTCTAAAGACATGAAAGGGTCTATAAATACTATCTAAGCTAACTGATTATGAAATAAAAATGCTATTAGGTGGTATAACCAAATCATGAAAATCTCCTTAAAATAGGCCTGCTTGCAGTCAGTAGAATGATTCACTATTTCGGCCGATCATCCTTTGGCTTGAGCTGGCAGATAGCAAGCATTGGTTGCAATTCTAGAGGGTGACTCAAACGTGAATGCAGTTGGGCTGAATACGTAGCATCATGAATTTCGGGAATCATGTAACCGATAGCATCGGTTAAACATTTGAGTGCTGGCAATTTACCTGGAGTGCACTGTGAAATCAAATTGGACAGATAAAGAGTATCATTAATTAACTCAATCAAATTACTGGTTGCTGATCTACATCTTGAAGTTTCCCTTTCTGCTTTCATCAATTGTGATTGCCATTCTAGGAAAAGAATTTCCTTGTGTGATTCTAGAATTTTAGGCAGATTTGCAGCTTGCCCTTCACTGGTTTCTTGCCAGGCAAGAAAGTTTGTTAATGTCTCATCAGCTTGTTCCAAATTCTGTCTTGCGTCAACTGATTTGTCAATCATTGATGAAGCAATCTCACAGAGGGGCTCAGCAAGGGAAATATTATGACATAGTAAATTTAATTGTTTAATCAATGCCTTATTGATCTGGAGAGCTTCGGACCTGAACTCTGCTGGTTGAGGAAAACTTTTGAACCTTTCTATCTGTTGTGATAGTTGAGCGATTTGCTCATCTTTTGTTTTGCTCATTTGTTCATTCATTGTCTTTAGCTTGGTCAATGCTAAAGATAATTCCTTCTGTTTCTGCACTGCACTTTGATCTATTCTCTGCTTTTCCTTGAGCAATTGCTCGTTTAGTTGGTTGTTTACTTGTTGTTGTGCTGCTAACTGCTGTTCTAATTGCTCTATTCTCTGTTGTCTTTCGGATACCTGTGCCTCCAATGAAACAATTGTCTGATCTTTTTCCTTGAGTAAATTGCTCACTTCTGATGCTTTATCCATAGTGGCTGCTGAATATGCCCCGGCATATTGAGAGAGTTTTGTGAGGTCTTCGGAAGGATTGAATTCTTCTTTCCATACCACATTAGCCATCTCTGTTTGTGCAGGTAAAAGGGAAGATTGATCAAGTCTTCTCTTTTTCCTTTGTCTTTTTACTACAGCCCTATGCTTAGGGCTGTAGAAGACATCTAAAGGTGGTATTTCTTCTATATGCAAAACAATTTCATCCGATGGATCCTTAGGAATTATCTCTACATCTTTACTCATAGGTAGGCCGTTGGTTCCTTCAGTTGGAACCGTATTTGTTGCTGTCTTGTGACCAATTGTCACTTCAGGCGTGCTGAAACCCTGTGAACTCTCAGGATTGCTTATAATGGAATCAAACTGTTGCCATTCTTTAAGGAGCTTGGGATCAATCTGAGTATCTATATCCATGTGTTCACTGCCTTTTCCCTGTTCTTTCTCCTGTGCTTTCTCCTGAGCTGGCGCTTTTCCTTTCTCAGGAATTATTTCCACAGCAGGAGATTTGTCAACAGTTTGTTGTTCAGGCTCGCTTGACTGGATTGCCGGGGTGGTGGCTAATAAGTCTAGAGGCAGAGTTTGCAACCTCTGCTCTCTAAGCCTATTAAACACTTCCAGCCCTTCATCTTGATACCTGATCCTGGCCAATGTTTTTACCTGAAATAATGATTCTGCTGAGGAAAATAGGTCATCAAAGTCATCCTTCTCATGATCAAACTTTGCAAGTTTGGCTTGTTCAAGAACATTATAGGCAACTTTTCTTGGATCATATTGTCTGTTGGGAATTGTTGCAAGATTGAGCATTTTTATTTTTTCTGTCTCCTTTTCTGCATGTTTGTAATCATGGAGAGTGTAAACACCGCATCTTAAAGGAAATGTAGGCCATACCTGTTTCTTGGAATTTTTAAGGGTTTTGGATGTTCCTTCCATTGTTATCTGGTAGGCCAATTCCCGAGCTAACAGCTTATCAGGCACATACAGGGGAAGGACATGGGGTTTTGTAAGGCTACCAAAAAGCCTTATATAAGTGAATTTGTCTTCTCCGAACCAATTACCTACTGCAGTCAAGTCGATCCCTGCTTCCTCGGAAATCTTGGGGGCAGGCTTATCAAAAATAGCATAGTAGACAGGCAACATAAAACCATTGCAAATTTTGTACAAATGATCTTTGTAGTGAGCCTTCCATAATATTTGATGATAGATATGGATTGTCTTAGGGTCTTCGAGAGTCCATCTCCATCCGAGTATCGGATATTTGGAATTAAAGCAAAGAGTATCCATAATATAAGCATTGTAATAAAAAGGGGGAATGGTCCTGGTGGTTTTTCGTGAATTTGATCTGAATTCGAGAATTGTTGTGGCTAATTTTTTAGACAAAATGTTTACCCAATCCATCACATAACTGTTGATGGTTGCCTCCATCAGAGGGACCATTTCAATAGTAAACTTGGCAGAGTCATGTATTCCCCACATTCTACACATCATTGCTCCGGCATAATAGTAAGGAGAAGCTAATGAGTCCACAGAGTACTTACCTGATGATTCATGCTTGTGCTTCTCGGGAAAATGTCTCCACTACCTAATCGGGGCCGATTCTGTCTCATTTTCATTTGCAAATTTTTCAAGGAAGGCTTTGTTGTACCGCTTTTTAGGCTCAGGCAAGTGATACATTTTCCTTAGATCATCAGGTTGAAACGAGCCAAATATCCTCCCGTCAATTGTGCAAAATGTTCTGTTCGAGACTGGAATTTCCTCTACCACCCATCTCACTACGTCAGTATATGGGAGGATTTTTTCTCGTGCTGCTATTCTGTGCAAATATGAACAAGCTAAATCTTTGAGGGATGCTTCCGATTTGTTACTCGAGTCAGTTGTGGCTTCTTCTGATATCTCCTTAGGCTCCTCTGCTTCTATTAGATTGTAGATGCTCTCCCAGCTCGTATTTCCAAGACCGAGGCACGTAGTGTCTGAGATTAACCCTTTTTTTCTTGGTCCAGGATCCTTGGCTGGCTGCACTACTGCTGTAGGAGCTGCTGTTGCGGATTTCTTTGATCTCTTTCCCATTTGTTTCAAATTCCTAATTTCAGCGGAATTCTGCACAAGTGATTGGAAAAACAGTGATACAGAGAAATGTTGCTATAGACCAATATGATAATGAAAGAGTTACATTGATCAGTAGGTGATAATGGACTAGAGTAAGATTGCCGCGGATAAAATATAAAGAAAAGATCTACCCTTAACTGCTTCATTGATTAGCTGTTTAACCTGTCAATCATGATAAAAGAAGTTTTAAATGCCCATCATGTCATTTATATGCCAAATGATTCATTCAAACGTGGCTTAGATTTCTTTGATGGATAATCAGTGATAATTCGCAAATCGGCGATCGGTAACGTGAAAGGAAAGGCTTTAATGCTTGTTTTAAACATCTCCGATCACCGAAAGGTGATATAATGCATGCAAACCTTTAAGATATATCCTCGAGATACGCGCCTCATTAATGCATCGCAATCGGGGAATGGATTCGGGCTTTATTGCTGTGTCAATGCGATTTCGCCGATAGCTGATTGCGATATGCTTTATCGCATTGGAGGATTTGAGTCTGCCTTCCATCATGTGTTGACTTGTTATTGCCGATTGCCGATGGTGATACGCTTTATCGCATCAGAGAATTCAAAAGGCTCTATTACATTGGTGCTTTGGCATTTACCTTTTCTGATATCTGATTGCGATATGCTTTTCGGATCGGAGAGAATGGATGTATCTTTGTGCATGCTTCCTTTGTTATTGTGATATGCGATCTTGCGATCGCTTTATCGCAATAACGAAGAGTTGTATAATATAAGGGTTTTTCTTATGATGGGTTAATACCAATTTATTTACACATCTAAGTTTATTTTAAAAGGGACCCATTTCATATTATGATTTTGCATAAAATTTTATGAAATGGGGGGTTGTTGTACAGCACAACAGGCTTGTGGGCTACTATAATGAAAAAATACTTTCTATGTGGTTTCTCCCTTTCCCTCTCAACAACTTTTCTCATCTATGGAACAAGATACAATAGAAAAGGATGGAACCCCTTTTCCTCCTAGTGGATTGATTATAACGCAACCCCATAGCTAACTAGTGGTTAGATTTGACTCCTTCCACTCTTATCTGGAGTTATACTATGGAATCTTCTAGAGTATTATTCATCATTATCATTTGGCTATCTTATTTTCCATGAATAATGGGGGTTGACCTAACATCCTCTCGAATTATGGTGGCCAAAACAAGAAGGTCGACTTCTGAGTGGAATACCTTTCGCATACATACTCCAATCAAGGTGGTTCTTTTGCTGTTGGAAAGGTCTATGTGTGTAGAATAGGAAAAGAAGGTATGGCACTAAAGCAACAAATTTAAACCCCAAAAAATGTCATTTAACGTTGTTGGGTGTAGATCCTGATTATCTTCTTTATTCAGAGGTATCATCGCATTGTACCCTAGTTTGTAATGTGGCAGAGACGTTGCCCGTAATATTTGCGCTGCAAGGGGGGTCTAGGGGGGGCAACTATGATATTTGGGAGCCCCCCCAGCGGGGGATCGGGAGCAACACCCCTGAAGCTAAAAATAGATGTAAAAGTTCCTTGTAAAATGTTGTAATTTCATAGTCAATCTGGGCCCGTTCATTAGGCAGAGATCTGAAGGTAGAAGTTATGTTTAATTTAGAGCTTTTTCCCCTAGAAGGCAACCCCTTGATATATATGAGGGAATTGTATTGCGTCTATGTACATCTGTATTCTGAGTGAGAAAGAAAGAGGAGATTGTGTGAGAGAGAAGAGGGAATTACATTGGATTTGTTGTAGGTTGTATATCTTCATTTTGCTGGATAATATAAAAGGAAGGACTGGTTGTTTCTCCGTGGACGTAGCTCAAACTGGGTGAACCACATATATCTATGTTTCTCTTGTTTTATGTGTTTTATGTGTTTATATTTATGCAATATAATTTATGTGTTCCATTGCTCTGTAATATATAATTTCTAACAAATGCCTTGAAATGTTCCAAAAAGGTTTCAAACTCGAATTTTCCAAACTAGGTCCCATCGGTAAAAATGGTCTTGTGAGTTGAATCCTCCACTTTTTCACTCTAAAAGCATCAAAATGGATGAGAAATGGTATACTTATCCAATCTATATCAACACAGAATAGAGAAGTTGTTTATGGTGGGAGACAAAGTATGGTTACTATTAAACAAGGAGAGGCTACTATTATGTGAAGATTTCCATAGGGATAAGGTTGATAGCCCTAACAGAGTGGAAGAAAAAATTCAATAAAAAAATTCAAACAAACATGAAAATGACTTCCGATGGGGCTTTGGATTGACGGTGAATGAGTGCATTGTTAAGGCACTCCTTGCAATATGTCACCGGTTCAAATCCCCCGTGGGTGCTAACTTACAAAAAAAATCCGTGAAAATCACTTCAAATTCACAAAGTAGGTGACATGCACTCATAGGTGGGTCCTATGTTTGATGTAGATCCCGCATGTTCCAAACCCTAATCTATTGCTCCAAAGTTGAAAAATTGCAACACAATCAAGAAACAAAGAGCATAACAAAGAATTCAAAGTATTCAAACATATATATCATTTTAGTCCATAATTAATTCCATTAAGCATTCATAAACATGAAAGATATACAATAGAAATGGGATGGAATATGAGTTTATTTTTATTGAAAGTAGCAATAGTAAGGTAGTTACAACATCACCTATCCTTGCTATCAACATTGATGGAACCTTCCTCTAGATCATTCATTTCGAGGTCATTAAAGGTGTCTTCTCTAATAGTAGCAATATGGATGTGAGATAGGGATTATTAACACCACAACAAGGAAATTAGGGTTTCCTAGAGATAATGGAGTGTGAAGCATAATAAAAACAAACCTAATATGGGGAAAATTTTGGTAGAGTATGGATGTCAAGTATAATTATGATCATAAGGGAAACCCAAGGTGTGTATTTATATGACCATAGATTGGTTGGGTTGGTTATGCTACATGATCTTGTAGTTAGGCTTTTGGTCTAATCCGTTAACCCCACCCGAAAAATATCTGAGTTATGTATTTTTTCATATTTTAAAAGATCGTGCTTGGGAAGCTTTAGGAAGACCCATGTACATACATGTTTTTAATTTGGGAAAGTCATGTATGGAATTTGAAAAATGCATTTTTAAGATAATGTTATGTCTCTATAGGGAAAGGGATATCTCCTTGACCAATACATGCATCTGATGATAAGTGAGGAAAAAGATGTTATAATAGCTATAATGTCATGGTAAGAAAATCAAGGCTCTATGATATGGTCCCTTTGAGATACTGGAAAAGGTTAGAGAGAATTCCTATAAACTCAGTGTACCCCCATACTTGCAGATTTACTCAATGGTGATTGTGGAGAATCTGAAACTCTATGAGCCCTTCATGCTAGACCATAAAGAGGAATAAGTCTTCCCTTGTATAGAGGGTTTAGCACTAGATGCTCCGACAAATTTGATAGAAGATACAATTTTGTAGAAGAGGTCTAGAACTACAAGATGAGAGAAACATGACGTTTGGAAAACTGGGTTGAAAAGACAGTTTCCAGGGAAGGCTAAATGGTACACCCGAGAGAAGGTGAAGGAAAAATTTCCTCACCTCATTTAGTTGAAGATTTTGGGGATTAAAGGCCTATCAAAATGGGGAGGTATGATTTGGATTGTATCAGTATCTTATTTTTCATCCATCTTGATACTTTCAGAGTGGATAAAAATGGAGGAATTAGCAAGCAAGACTATTTTTCCGGTGGTTTAGAAAATTTTAGGTAAAAAACTTGAGGAGCCATATTGAGGCCACAAATGAACACATTTTTTGTTCCAAACCTTAATATGGACCTAGGTTCCATAATATACATATTGATATCTTCTAATAATGGAATTGGAATCACCTCAATTAGAGCTTGGATGAGAAGGTTATGCCTCACAAAAGTTGACCTATCGAAATTAAGCACCATGATTTGAGAGGATGCCACATTATAACCCATTATTCATGGGAAATGGGCTAGCCACATGATCATGATGAAGAAAACTCTAGAAGAGTTGATATTATGGCTCTAGTTATGATTTGAAGGAGTCAAAGTTAACCATTAGTAGGCTATCGAGCTATGTTATAACCGAGTCACTAGGAGGAAAAGTGGTTCTATTCTATTCAAGTGCATTTTGTTCCATTTATGAGTAGACTAATGATAGAGGATAGGAAGAGAAAAAGCATAGAGAGTTTGTGCACTATATTAGCCCACAAGCCACATGCTTCACTTCTTTGTACTTGCATCCATTTCCATTCAAAGAAAGAGAGTGGAGTGGCCTTACCTTGTAGCTAGGTTTTTTCTTGAAATGGTTTCCTAGATTATATCTTGTGTTTATTTGTGGATTATGAGTGTTATTTCACCGTTCTTTATTTTTTCATATTTTATCTATTGCATGCATAAGCATAACTTAGTAATTAACAAATCCAGAAAACTAAGGAAAAATTAATGTTCATAGTGTAGATTTCATCTTTAGCCACAATTTTATTAGATTTGTTGTGATGAAATATACAATGTAGAATATCCATGGAATTTTACAGATCAATGAACAACTTATGATGTATACACATAATATTGAGAAGCAACAATCACAACTATTAAAAGGGTAAAAAAATAGGAGTTTCTTTAAATGTAATTCAATGGAATCATGTACACTTGATGACATCTAAAACCTCTTATTTCTTCATTCTAAATATTTAAATCTAACTCATCAGGTAAAAATGTTCACTCCCCTTCAAAAGCCGAATTTTCCATTCAAAAGCAAGGCATAAGTAGAACTAATTTATCCTAAAAAATGCACGAGTCTGATACAATAAAAATGAAGCATGTTTCTTAGAGTATTATTGGTGTTTGATAAGCTAACAAAGACAAAAGCATTGAAACATCCTTCCCATCAATGTTATGAATACACCAACTTGGTTTCGACCATGACTTTACGAAAATTGACTACTTCCTCTAAAATACAAACCTGCTTTTTATTACAAGACCAAATTGAATGGTTCAACTTGGATATCATGTATTTAATCATTACAAAATTCCTAGAATTATATATTTTTAATTTGAGACATTAAACTTTATATCATGCAAAATTTCTTCAAATCTATCTCTTCCACAAAAAGTTAAAATTAGGGTTAAATGCCTCTAAAAAAATTACCAACTAATCCATGAGACACAGTAGATGTGCCTAGGTGTTAGGACAAATCAAGTAGACCTAATTTTTTTAATAAAGATATTCATATTTACTGCTTGCAAGATAATATATTTTATAAAAACAATATATGAAGTAAGCTCTATTCTTTTAACATAATCGTTTTTATTTATAAAAATATATTAAAAAACTAAATACTACTTTCAAAAAATTTCTATTAAAGATTATGAATTAATGTGAGAAAAACAATACTTCCAAAGGAAACTATAATAACTATTGAAAATGAAAATAATCACATTGTAATAAGTTAATATATATTATTATGATTTAAGGAGATGTTTAATTAATATATATAAATTTTAACATTTAAATCATAAAATATAATGAAATCTTATTTCATTATATTATGATGGAATTTAATAAAGTACTTAGTTAAACGCATTACTTATAATTGGCAATTACATACAATAGTGATGGTATGAGTATTAGTATAGATAATTCATGTGAAATGTGTTTGTTTGTGCAACTATCATACATTGAGGGCGTTATTATGTGATGAATGAACTCAACATCAATGTATTGATCTTGTTTGGATGATTTTTAAATTGTTGTGGATATTTCATTGGATAGTTCATCACAAGAGATATGAGAAAAATAAATTGAAATATATACTATGAAGATAGATTTCATTAGATTCCAGATTTGTTAATTATTGATTTATTGTTTATGCATGAATTAGATAACATGCGAAAAGTAGAGAACAACAAAATATAATCACACATCAACCACAAAGAGATATGAGAAAAATAGATTGAAATATGTACTCTGAAGATTGATTCCATTAGATTCCAGATTTGTTAATTATTGGTTTATTGTTTATGCATGAATTAGATAACATGCGAAAAATAGAGAACAACAAAATATAATCACACATCAACCATAATGAACACAAATATGTGCTCTGGGAAACCCTTATAGGAGAAAACCAAGCTAGAAGGTGAAGTTGTTTTACTCTCTTTTGTTTGGAATGGAAATAATGCAAGTATAAAGGAGAATAAACTCCCTATGGAGTCACTTGTGGGTTGTGGCCTAATAGGTTAGTACAAAAAACTAAACCCATATATTATGCTCTCTCATTCCCACTTCTCGTTTTTTTTTCTCTGCTATGGACTAAGATACAATTGAATATAATGGAACCCCTTCTCCTCCTAGTTGCCTAGTTTTAACATAGTTTGATAACCAACTAGGGGTCAAGTTTGATTCCTTCAACTCACAACTAGATTTACAACTTTGACCCTTCTAAATTTTTATTCATAGTCCTAGCATGACTAACCCCTTTTCCATGAGTAACAGGAGTTGACATGGCTTCCTCTCGTGCCATGGTAGTTAAACACAATAGGTCAACTTTTGGGAGGCATAACTTTTGTTGACAAACTTCGATTGATATTCATAGTCCTAACATGGCTAACCCCTTTTCCATGAGTAACAGGAGTTGACATGGCTTCCTCTCGTGCCATGGTGGTTAAATACAATAGGTCAACTTTTGGGAGGCATAACTTTTGTTGACAAACTTCGATTGATAAGATTTATGCATTGTTAGAAACGTCTTTGATGTTAGGATATTCCGACACATAGGAAATAGTTAAGTTCAACTTGGTCTAGTATAGAGTTAGGTAAAGTGTGTTTCTTTACCGTTGTACATTTTGTAACTTACAATCCGACGGTCACGATATGTAGTGATCCGACGGTTCATTCTCTCCTCGGTATTACCGACACTTGATCCGTGGCTTGACACCCGATTGGTCCATGAGTTCTATTTAAAGCGCATGGAGGGTCATTGTTCGGGTAATCCGTGCATGAGAGAAGCTTATGTAAATTTTCATTCTTTGATTAATAAATTGCCTGTAGTACCCACGTTGGGACAGGCCGTGGACTGTTTCCCTCTTTGAGGGTTTTAACCACGTCAAAAATACTGGTGTATTGATCTGTGATCTGGTTGTGAGCGGTGTCCTTTTGGTATTCTTTCTGAGGAACTTACCCTGTAAATTCCTACATGGTATCAGAGCTATTTGAGGGCCGTGTCCGTTGGTGATCCAAATCTGAAGCCGGTAGAACTGCATGCGGCTGTCGTTTCCTAGATCTGTTGTTTCTGACTGCTTTCGGGCCGAGAGGACTGCTCTGTTGCGTTCGGAGCATCTGTTCCAATGAGGAACCCCTTTCGTTTCACGCGAAAAGGTTTCCGGTAGCCCTAGCTGCGTCATTTTTCAGATCGGGAGGTATACAGTGTTTTTTGCAGTTTACTGTTATTTTCTCTCTGCTTATTTCGGTTTCGGTTTATTTAGCCCTTTCTTTTTAACCGGATCTATACCTTTCATTTCTGCGTATGCTCTTTGCCCTGCGACTCTGTGCGATCTGGGCAAATCAGAAACAGAAAGGAAGGATTTTTCTCATGCGTATGCTCTTTTCCCTGCACCTTAGTGTGATCTCGGAAAATCAGAAACATTGAGAAAAATATTTAGTTTTTCGGCTAAAGCTAACTTTGAGATTTTTTTTTAAAATTTCTAGTTTTTTGGCTAAAGCTAACTTCGAGCCGCAAGGTTCGTTTTTCTTTGCATATTCGTGTTGGGTTTTGTGTTTTGTGTTTTGTAGGGAAAAAGAGCTTTCTCAAGGCAAGCACGCAAACCAAGGCCCCCCCCCCTCTCTCTCTCTCTCTCTCTCTCTCTCTCTCAAATTTTTTGTATAGATCAATTGGTTCAAAGCTATTTTAAGAGAGTAGAGGTCTTGGGTTCAAGTCTCCATTTTGTGGGGGCGGATTTTTTCATTCCCGCACATTCGCGCACTTTGCCGGCAACGTCAACAATTTTTTTTCAAAAAGCCATAACTTCTTCATCCGGAAGCCTTTTTCAGAGCCGTTTTTTTTAAAACCGCCTATTTTTTCGAGATCTATCCATTGGAACACTTACTTTCAGCATCTTCAGCTTCAGTTTTAAAAAAAATGGAAAGTCCATGCCAAGTCATTCTTGACAGCACTAACTACTTCCAATGGGTAGCCTACATGGAAGATTTACTTAGAAGTAAAGGTCTCTTCAGAATAGCCACAGACCAAGAGAAGAAACCAAAAGATGAAGACAAGGCTGCAAAATGGGAAAATAGACAAGATCAAGCACGTGGTTTGATAGGGATGTCTATTTCTCCTGATCTTAGATTCCACATTGCAGAACTTGAGACTCCTCATGAAGCATTAGAAAAACTCGCTAAAGTTTTTGGGATTAAAAATGAAATTAGAGCCCATCAACTTGAAAATGAGTTGCTTACTTTGGATCCTAATAATTTTTCTTGCATTGAAGATTTCTTGTCCAAATTCAAGACCCTTAGATATCTCTTGGAAGGTGTTAAAGTTAAGAAAGAAGATGGTAACCTTATTTATTCCATCCTTACTAAGTTGGGACCAGCCTACTCTGTATTTGTTTCCACTTTCCATTCTACAAGGGAAGCTTTCATTTGTCAAGGAAAAGACTACAAGGCCCCTTCCTTTGACTCCTTTTGTGATTCCTTAATAAGAGAACAAGAAAAACTCTTACACCTTGGTCTTCTTAATCTTGGAAACTCTTCCACGAAAGCGTTAGCCGCCCAGCAACAACCAAATTCAAAGAATCCTAAGAAGTCATATCCTCAAAAGAATGGTCCTAAACCAACTCAGCCTCAAAATGAAAGATCATTTCAGCAAAATGATAAGACCAATAAAAACAAATGGAAGAAGACTGATAGACATTGTAACTTTTGTAATCGAGATGGCCACTTAGAATCTAAATGCTTTAAGAAGATGGAAGCCTTGGAAGCCGCAATGAAGAAACATAACATCCATGTGGAGCCTACTTCAACTTCAACTTCCGGAATGGCACTTTCTGCATGTCGTTGTCAATCATCTCAGTCTGGTTATGCATTAAATGTATCTTCTTCTTCTTCTCATTCTCATGAGTGGCTCATTGATTCTGGAGCCTCTTATCACATGGCCAAAAACCAAGCCATGTTTTCTTCTTTAAATGATTGTAACACCAAAAATATATATGTTGGTGATGATAGATCTCTTAATGTTGTAGGGACTGGAACTGTTCATCTAGACAATGGTCAGTTTAATGATGTATTATGTGTTCCAACCTTATCCTGCAACCTTCTATCTGTCTATCAGATAACTCATTCAGGTGAAGGTAAAATTGTTGAATTTTCACCTCATGATGTTGTAATCAAGGATCTAAAAGATCCTAAACAGATTCTAGCTACTGGTCTTGCTGATGATTCCACAAGGTTGTATAAGTTTCACAACTTTGGGTCATCAAATCTTCCCTCAGTATTTGTTGCTCATAATGATGAAGTGAGCAAACTTTGGCATGAGCGATTTGGTCACTTAAACTATCGCTCCCTTCAGCATCTATGTAAAGAAAATATGGTGACAGGTCTTCCTATGGTATCTTGCAGAGATGGTGTTTGTTCCGGATGTGTACTCGGAAAACATCATCGGGACAGTTTTGACAAACGTGCCTCTTGGCACGCCTCAGCCCCTTTACAGCTTGTGCACAGTGATTTATGTGGTCCTCTTCCTGTTGCTTCATTCTCTGGCTGCAAGTACTTCTTAACTTTCATTGATGATTTCTCCAGACGCACTTGGGTATACTTCTTAAAACTCAAGAGCGAAGTATTTAACACATTTTTGGCCTTCAAAGCCTTTGTTGAAAAACAATCTGGACATCAAATTCTTAAGCTAAGAACTGATAATGGTGGAGAATATGTTAAAAACACATTCATCAACTTTTGCACCGAAAATGGAATTCAAATGCAACATACTGTTCCATACACTCCACAACAAAATGGTGTAGCTGAAAGGAAAAATCGCACCTTAAAGGAAATGGCTAATTGTATGCTGCAATCTAAAGGACTCAGTCTTAGTTTTTGGGCCGAAGCAATTAATTGTGCAAATTATATAATCAATCGCACTCCTACTAAGGTTCTAGAGAATATCACTCCAGAAGAAGCTTGGAGTTCCATTAAACCAGATGTAAGTCACTTTCGTGTGTTTGGAAGTGAAGCATGGGCCCATATTCCAGATGAAAAGCATAAAGCTTTAGAACCTAAGAGTGAGAAATGTACTTTTGTTGGATATTCTGAAGATGTAAAAGGTTATAGACTTATTCCATTTAAGTCCAAAAATGTTATCATTAGAAGAGATGTAAAATTTGATGAAAATAAATCGGCCTGCGAGCCTAGTCCGGCGGATGTGCCACCTCTTCCTATCTCTTCTACTTTTGAAAACATTTCTTCTTCAGATGATGAAAGCGAGGATGATAATCCTCCCCCACCTTCTCAGGATCCTCAACTTCCAAGATGGGTCCGTGCTACTCGGGATGCAGCAGGTGATCTTGCCGGTGATCCTACAGATCAGCGACGTACACGTTCTCAGTTTGAAAGAGCCTCTTCTTTACTGGCTCAAGCTCCAGTAAATCATGATCCTGACACTTTTGCAGAAGCTTCAGGCCATCCACATTGGGAAGCAGCTATGAATGAAGAATATCATTCATTGATGACAAATGATACATGGGATCTTGTTCCTCTACCAAAGGGACGCAAACTTGTTAGATGTAAATGGGTTTACAGAACCAAGTATGGACCAGATGGGAAAGTTGATAAACATAAAGCTCGTCTCGTTGCTAAGGGCTTTTCACAGGTTGAAGGCATTGACTACACTGAAACCTTCTCCCCTGTTGCCAAAATGAACTCTATCCGCCTTGTTCTTTCCCTTGCTGCCTCTTTAAAATGGGAAGTCCATCAGATGGATGTTAAATCTGCCTTCTTGCATGGGGACTTGCAGGAAGAAATCTATATGGAACAACCCATTGGCTTCATACAAACAGACTCCAGCCTTGTTTGTCGACTTAAGAAATCCCTTTATGGCCTCAAGCAAGCTCCTCGGGCTTGGTATGCCAAAATGGATAGCTTTCTTTTAGAATCTGGCTTTTCTAGGTGTCATTCTGACAATACTGTCTACACCAAGAAAGTGGGCAACTCTCTTATCATCCTTGTTCTTTATGTTGATGATCTTATTCTTACTGGTAGTGATCCCAACCTTATAAACCATGTGAAGTCCAGCCTTAAAAAGAAATTTGAAATGACAGACTTAGGACACTTACACTATTTTCTCGGTCTTCAAGTCTTGCAATCCAAGGAGGGTATTTTCCTTTCCCAGTCCAAGTATGCTTGTGATATTCTTCGTCATTTTCACATGGAAGACTGTAAGCCAGCCCCTTCTCCCTTTCAGTCTGGAGTCAAACTTTCAGTCTCTTGTACTTCTCCTGAAGTTGATGCTACCTTATACCGTCAACTTGTAGGAAAACTCTTGTATTTAACCCATACTCGTCCTGATCTTTCCTTTGCTGTTGGCCTTGTTGCTCGTTTTATGCAAAACCCCCGTGAAAGTCATTGGAAAGCAGCTAAAAGAATACTTCGTTATGTTCGAGGTACAGTACAGTTTGGGATTCATTACAGTGCCAAAGCAGCTCCTCTGTTAGTTGGTTTCACTGATTCTGATTGGGCTGGTGACCCTGATGATCGGAAGTCTACTGCCGGTTATGTCTTCACTCTTGGTTCAGGACCTATTACATGGGCTTGTAAGAAACAGGCTGCCATTTCTCTTTCGTCAGCAGAAGCAGAGTATCGTGGTGCCGTGGAAGCTAGTAAGGAAGCCTTGTGGCTTCGTCAGATCCTATCAGAGTTTGGCTTTGAGCAGCAGCATCCAACCACACTTTGGTGTGATAATCAAAGTGCCATTCAGCTATGCAAAGATCCAGTCCAGCATCAGCGCAGCAAACACATTGAACTACACATGCACTTCATCAGAAAGCTCATTCATGACCATGTTCTTGAAGTGCAATATTGTTCAACAGATGATCAGGTTGCAGACATCTTCACAAAGGCTCTCACAGAGGCGAAGTTCACTAAACTTCGATATATGCTTGGAGTTCAGGAAGTTGTCACTAAGGGGGGATAGGCTCTAGTGCCTCCTTCCTTCTCCTATTGTGTCATATTTGTAAATCCTTCAATCCTATCCCAAGTTGTTCTTAAGGGGGGATGTTAGGATATTCCGACACATAGGAAATAGTTAAGTTCAACTTGGTCTAGTATAGAGTTAGGTAAAGTGTGTTTCTTTACCGTTGTACATTTTGTAACTTACAATCCGACGGTCACGATATGTAGTGATCCGACGGTTCATTCTTCCTCGGTATTACCGACACTTGATCCGTGGCTTGACACCCGATTGGTCCATGAGTTCTATTTAAAGCGCATGGAGGGTCATTGTTCGGGTAATCCGTGCATGAGAGAAGCTTATGTAAATTTTCATTCTTTGATTAATAAATTGCCTGTAGTACCCACGTTGGGACAGGCCGTGGACTGTTTCCCTCTTTGAGGGTTTTAACCACGTCAAAAATACTGGTGTATTGATCTGTGATCTGGTTGTGAGCGGTGTCCTTTTGGTATTCTTTCTGAGGAACTTACCCTGTAAATTCCTACATTTGAGTGTAGAGCAATGCCACAAACCTCTAACACTTAAACATAAGAGTTTTACTCCCAAAAAAATGTGATTTAAGGCCATAAAATGACTTAGAAAGTTTCAAACATTCTCCAGATTGAGTCAAGCTAATAAAACTACTTTCACAAGATAATTTCCCCTATTTTTTCACTCACAAAACATCAAAATAAATGACAAACAATATAATAATTTAATTTGAGACATAAATAAACTTACATTAGATTAAATTGTTAGATTTTTTTTTAACAAAAAATACTAATAAAACACGATATTATGAAATATCATAAAAATGCCCAAATTTATTATTGGCACAGAAAAACATAATTTCTCCTTTAAATACTCTCCCATCCATTCACATTAAATACTCTTCCATCCATTCACATAAATTTCTCAAAGAAAAATGAAATTTTTATATTTACTAAATCTACATAAATTCTCTTAAATAGGACGATTTATTCCTCTATGTATGATATCATTATAATTATGTAAACATGATATTAAATTTCATTCCAAACTTAAATTTTCAAAGAATGTATTAGTATGACTTTCAACATGCCTATTAAATGTTAGATGAAGATATTTGAATCTAGAGTTAAGTTTCTATGTGTTATAAATTTTTTGGTTGGTTAACTCAAATTTTAAGCTAGTTAACGCATTTAACTTGGTTAGGTTAAATATTTTGACTCGTTAACCTTTAAAGATAATTGACTCTGAAAACCCATTTAATGTGTTATAGTGTTCAAAGTTGCTCCATTGGGATGTCTGTTGAACCCTGCATGAAATGGAGTTGTCTATAATGATTCCGGTGACTGAATTCAGCGGAAGAAATTGAGGTTAAATCTTGATTTTTTGCAGTTAAAATGGTTTTTTAACTGTATATTTGGATTCAGCACCCTCGAAAACCTCTGCGACGCTTTCATTGTGCAGAAAATAGCTATCAAACTTACGATTCCAATAAATTCCTGCCGGATTTCGACCGGAAAAACCCACCGAAAAAGCTTTCAAAAAGTCGCGTTATAGACAACTGCCCATGAAATAACCACTGTCAATCAACGCAGAGACTTGCAGAGATAAATAGTACTTGGAATTGGAGAAATACCGTTTCATATAGCCAGTCATTCCAATACAATGATTAAGAAAAACTAGGGCATGAACAGTACAATTAAATTTGGGAAGATATTTGTGAATTCTTACTCAGGATAAAAAACGGACACGCATTCTGGCAATTGCAGGCGAAGTCGTAAGCATAGAAATCTGAATTTTGAGAACTCAAAGGAACTTTGAGATTCTCTTGTAAATGGATGTGGAAAATTGTGGGAAAAAAAAATGGAGATCTTTTAGGCAACACTCTTTAATGGAAATCTTTTCAATAAAAATTTTAAAAGTTTAAATTAATTTCTCATCTTCTTGAAGTTCAGTACACCATATGAAACCTCCACTGAATTACTCTCTCTGTAGCGTCAGGCCAGTGGAGCAAAGCTTTGAGTCAATGGGTTTCAGAAGAGGATCGACTGTTAACAGAGATATTCCAGAAACACAAGACATATGAAGAATTTTAGTGAACAAACTCGTGGTTTTATACATTTTCATCCTAGTATGAAAAATGACTGAATTAAACGGATATGAAGAAGTGCACCAGAGTTTTGAAAACATCATTCACAGGCCAAGTACACCATGCAAAAACACGTGTTTTGGCAGTTTCAGACCTTCAACTATGGAATGGGATTCAGTTTTCTGTTGGGTACCAGTTAAATATTCGGGGTGTTAACACCTCCACCATTAAAAATGAGTTTCACGAGCCGAATCCTGACTATGAGAATCTAGTAGCATTGTGTACGAAGGGAAATGTAAAGGAAGCCGTTGATATTTTGCATGGAACCTACACAAGGGTGAGCTTCAATAGCTATGCTCTTCTTGTTAGAGAATGCGCCCACAGCAAATCTATTGAACAGGCCAGGAGAGTGCATGAGCACATGAATATAAATGGATTCCAATGCCATGTTTTCCTAGGGAACAATATGATTGATATGTATATTAAATGTGGGAGTCTGCAAGATGCATGCCAAATGTTTGACAAAATGCCTCACAAAAGCACTGTGGCATGGAATGCAATGATCTCAGGATATACCCAGCATAACCATAATAAAGAAGCGTTAAAGTTGTTTTCACAAATGCTTTCAGAAGGGATGAATCTTCCTGACCTGTTTAGCTTTGCGAGCGTTCTCCGGGCATGTGCCGGGATCAAGGCAATAGAACAGGGGAAGCAAGTCCATGGATGTTTCATAAAAACAGGATTTGAGATGAATGTGTTTGTGGGCAGTGCTCTGGTTGACATGTATGCCAAATGCTGCTGTTTAGAGAATGCACGTGAGGTGTTTGACAAAATGGCAATACTAGATGTGGTTTTATGGACATCAATGATTGCAGGATATGTCCAGAATAACCAAGATGGAGCGGCCTTGAAACTCTTTAGAAAAATGCAAAGGACGGACATGAAACCAAACCAGTATACCTTTGCCAGTATATTAAGTGCATGTGCGTCAATAGCAACTATGGAAGAAGGCCGGCAAACCCATGCAAATGTCATCAAGACGGGATATGAAGGGTATAACTCTGTGCTGTCTGGCCTTGTTAACATGTATGGAAAATGCAGGAACATAGAGAATGCACAGAAAGTATTTGAGAAAATGAGCGAGCATTGTTTAGTCTCCTGGACTGCTATGATCACAGGCTATGAACAAAATGATTACGGCGAGGACGCCTTGAGGCTCTTTTGTCGAATGCAGCAGGCAGGCATAAAACCAAACCAGTTTAGCTTTGCCAGTGCTGTAGGGGCATGTGCTAGGTTAGCAGTTTTGGAGCAGGGCAAGCAGGTCCATTCTTCAATTCTGAAAAATGGATATGAAAAAGATATTTTTGTGCAGACTTCCCTTGTTGATTTGTATTCAAAATGCGGAATCATCGATGATGCGCATATACTATTTGAGCAAACATCCAAACGAGATGTGGTTTCATGGAATTCAATGATAGTTGGTTATGCACAAAATGGTTTTTACAAGGAGACCATCCAACTGTTTGAAGAAATGCAACAGTCTGGCATGAAGCCGAATGCTGTAACGTTTGTTGGTATCCTGTCTGCATGCAGTCATGCAGGCCTATTAAATGAAGGGCGATACTTCTTTAACTCAATGATTCAAGACCATGGCATTGTACCTACTCTAGGTCACTATGCATGCATGGTTGACATTCTTGGGCGTGCTGGGTGCCTGTCTGAGGCTGAGGACTTGATCCAAGACATGCCATTTCAACCTGATTCTCTGATATGGCGGACCTTACTTGGTGCCTGTAGAATGTATGGCAATGTGGAGATTGGTAAACACTCGGCAGAACGTGTGCTTGAGTTGGAGCCAGAAGATGATGCAACCTATGTTCTACTTTCAAACATATATGCTGCAGCTGGTAAGTGGGATGATGCTGAAAAGGTGAGAAGCACAATGAAAGCTAGGAGAGTGAAAAAGGAGCCAGGACTCAGCTGGATTGAGGTTAAGAGCAAGGTGCATTCATTTGTTGCAGGAGACAAGTCCCACCCACAAACAGAGGAGATTTATGCAAAGCTGAAGAGTTTAACTGCACAAATGAAGGAAGCAGGATATTTACTGGACAAAGAAGTTACATATCAAAATATTTGAGAAAGGGCAAAAAGTTGGTCTGTTTATTATCATGGTGAGAATTTGACCACTGGGTTTGGGCTTATCTGTAGTATGTACACCCCCAGGGGAACCAATCTAAGTAATGAAGATAATTAGCTTGTGGTGACTGTCACTACATCAAGATGATCTCTAAGATTGTTGGGTTATAAATCCTTGTGAGAGATTATTCCCCATTCCATCAATGTATATGAAGCAAATAGCTGCAGGAAACATTCAGCTTTTGGCGGTTGGGAGGCGTTAAGCAACTGGTTTTAGGAGTCAGGACCATAAAATAATTTAGTTGCTTTTATTGTGCAAGAATTTTTTTTTTGGGATGGAAACTAAAAAAAATGTTGATGAGTTATCAATTGCGCTTTAAGACATCCAACTTGAAGGGGAAATAAATGAGGAGAGGATGTTCTTGCTCGATGGAGAAACCCCTTACTGACAACATGAATATGGCATAACATTTTGATGGAGAACATGAACAAGAACATAGCTTTGATTCATTGTTTGGCTGGACTGTTGATTGTCATATTACACGATATTTAATTCCCATGTAATGATGTAATTATTGCAGACATGTTGATGGAGTATGCCATACATATTCACAGGCTTCAAGAATGCAAATAAAGAATTGAATGACATGAACGGCTATGTTAGAATGATGACGATGAGATCATTATCAGCGTAATTTATAATATATTCCATGGAAAATTGAGTGGTATAGTGCTACTGTTGAACAGTTTCGTTTCACATATAATTTTGGGTAAGCAAACGTTAAGATGATGCTTGGGGATGTTCCATTCTGAAACTAATATTACACTCATTCCTGTGTATTGTATTACCCACTAATAAGATGTATTGCTAGGTTACTGATGTTTCACTTTATTTCATATGAAAAAGATTCTACTTAAAGCTATGGTAGTTTCGGGGTCTAAACAAAGTAGGGCAAGGTTATAGATTTATGCGTCTAATTCTACAAAAGATGAAGAAGTGGGATAAAACAAGGGAACGCGTCTAATTCTACAAAAGATGAAGAAGTGGGATAAGACAAGAGAACGCAGAAGGCAAAGTTTATGAAGAAGCCGAAAGAGGACAAGGGACAGAAGAGGAGACGAGAAAAAGAAAGATGGAACACTGGAGAAGTAAGCCAGAGGAAGAAAGAAAAGAGATAAGCCCATGGGGGTTTCAACAATCATCGAGAAGGAAACCAAGAAACTCCATGGGCAAGGACAAGGCAGAAGCAAACAAGAGGAGGAGGTCACTAAAGGTTATAATCATTCTTCATAAAATCTTTAAGTGAAATATGGTTGATGCAAAATTTTAAAGAACACGATCTTTAATCATAGTTTGTGTTATTTTTTTAAATTAGGCTGAGCCTAGGCCAGGGCCAGCCCCAATTTTGGATAGAATACCGATCTGCCTACCAGTAAGATGCTATTATCAAGATTGTGTGAAACATCCCCTCCCCATGAGATTTAAACCTGAGGCCTGATAAATCTCCAATCATAATTGTCATCATCAAAACCATAAACAATCATATGCCTCATCCAAAATCCCTTGCTATTAAGAAATTCATAAAACTAAATAATGTCTGAAATATGGTGTTTTTATAGAGTGATAGCCAAATTTTAAATATACTTGTTTTTCCTTTTATAGGAAATTTATGAAAGTAATAATGCCTCACCTATGGTGTCTTTTTCCAATGAAAAAAGTGTAATTGTATTTATATAGAAAAATAAAATTACATGCTGTACTCGCAAGAACCAAACAACACCAGCCACTGGTTGATGGTAAACAAGAGCGTCAAAAATAAAAACAAACTAATATACAATGACCAGAAAACTACGTTTTCCACCCTTTTTTCTTCTCAACCTTGTGCTATCCCCCCTGCGGCTGAGTGGTAGTGACCAGAGCAAGCCGGGACTCATCAGGTTTGAAGATGTCTTTATCTGAATCTGAAGTGTCTGATGAGTGTATCCACTTGTACCTGCTTGGTTCCAGTGATTCTGTCATAAGTATTGGTTGTGATTCCATGGGTTCTTGTTCCCCCTGGGATTCTGGTGCCTGATTGTCCTGAGTTTCCTTGGGTACCTGAGCGGACTCCTCCTGTTTTTCTAGTGCTTGTGAAGTCTGGTTGTTCCTAGGAAAGGGGAGGTCCACCTCAGCCTCATCTTCCTCCATTTCCTGTTGAGATGGGAAGAAGTTCCATCCTTTCTGTTGTTTCCCATTTTTCTTCCTTCTGACATTGTTTTTTTTTGCTTCCGGGCATATGTTTTGAAGGTGCCCAGTTTGTTTGCAGATTCTACACCTGAAGGCTGTGTTCTCATAATCTAGGTTTTGAGTCCAGTTCATCTGCTTATGGATTAGTTGAATACGATCTGGCAAACCTTTGTTGAGGTCCACATCCACATAGATCCTAGCAAAGGTGAAGATCCTTTCTTCCAACCTTTGGGAATCCATTTTGATATATTTCCCAATGTTGTTCCCGATACCAGAGAGAATGCATTCATTCCAGAAATGAAGAGGGAGGTTGTGCAGTCGAATCCACACCGGCATTCTAGAAATAACCATAGTGTTTGCATCAAAATCTGGAAACCATGGGGTGACAAAAAGACTAGTCGATCCCCAAAACCATGGCCCTTCCTGCAGAATATAGTCTCTGGCAGTAGGAGAAGGGAGTTTTACAATAAAAAAACCTTTTGAGCAAAGATGTATTTCACAATCGAGGGACCAGTTGCTCAAAATCCAGTGAAAAAGTTCCTTTGGTTTTGGCCAAAAACAGTTAAATTGACAAATGATGGCTTGTGATGCAAAGGAGGCACAACTCACATCCACTTCAAGATCTTCTATATGTAATTCCAGAGTTGAGTTCATTAGCTCCACTATGTATGGGCTAGTGACTAAACCTCCCTGTAGTTTTTTATTCTGTTGTTGTTTTTTTTTTTTTTTCGGTCACTGATCTTGTCCCCTGGAGAATATGTTTAAACGAGGGGCCTCTGAATGTTTTGTTCATTTTTTCTTCTGGAAATTTCAAAGGATTGCTCCCAGAAACCTTCCTAGCCATAGAGGGATGTATTACGATCCCTGCACCCCCACCCCCCTAATCTCAGATTGAGGACAATTGTGGATGCCCTTTGGATATCATAATCCTGCAATTTCCTAAAACCCTGTAAGGCTCTACCTCCATAAATTAAGTTTTGCAAATTTGTTGGATATCCAGCGTTCTGTGAAATGGAATGTTTCAGGGACAGAACATTGTCTGTTACAGTAATCCAGATTGACAGGGAAGGCCCTTCTGGAGATTTTATATAAATTTGAAAACGGAAAGGGTTTACCTGGGACAAGGAGCCAACTTCCTTCGTATTGCCTACTATCTGCGCTTCAGGGGGGAGATCATGAGGCACCAAGTATCGAAAAAAACAGAGTATTTTGGACCAGGCGCCTGCTACCCGGCTCCAACTGGTCGGCAGCAACAAGGGGGACCCTGGCCCGTGCATGGGAGGGCTTTGAATTAGGCAGTCCTTATTCACAGAAACCGCCTAGAGAATGAAAGGAACACCTTCAGGGAAGGCAGGGGTCCGGAGCAGGCAGAGCCACTGACCTGTATCCACTTCCAAAAAACTGATACCACCAAAAACCCACTGCAACTCCCCCTGCAACCTTCCATGAGCAAAAGAAATTCGAACCCGACTACTTAGGCAGTCGCCGAGCTAAACCCATGCTAGGTCCACAGCTTGAGAACAAAAAAGCCTGAGAAAAGGAGTCTGTGTCATCCGCCGGGGAGCCGAGCCCATCCGGGGCAGCGAGCAGCGATTCTAGTTCCATCTGCCGCAGTCCCTGAGGTGCCTTTGTGGTAGTCCGGGAGGAGGAGCCGCCACAGCCCGATCCAACCATTGCCTCCATGAGCCAGGGGCTTCATATCCTCGCTACGATCCCTCCAATGAAATGAAAATGGCAGCCTCGTCTAGAATCGTCTTCTCGTGTAGAAGAAACCCTAGCTCCACGCCTTCTCGTGCAGAAAAAACCCTAGCTCCAGTTGCCATGTTCTTCCACTTTCCCCCTCACATATGGTGTCTTATTAGATTGATAAATTATATTTATTTTTCCTTTTATACGAAATTTATAAAAGTAAATAATGTCTCAAGATGGTGTCTTATTCGAGTAATAATGTTAGGGTCTCTCCCCAACTCTCATAGTCAAGGGAGTAGATTGTTTCATAATCCCCATTTTTATTAAATAAAGTTTACTAAGTAATTAAAGTTTATAATCAATAATATAAAGTGGTCTTATTAAAGATGGTGCACTATGTAGTTGATGTACCTTGCGAAAGGCTTAGGATTTGGTTTTGACATGCATTATTTATAGCAATAAAACTATGTAATTGGTTATCAAGTTGACCGATTTACTCAGTATGGACGCAGATCTGATCCAGATTTTCATCAAATCAATTGAGGGCAAATATATTTGCATGCCGCTCAGTAAGGGAATGAGCATCCATGCGTTAAAAAAGGGAATCCAGGGACACCTTGGAACCCCAGCACAAGATCAAAACCTAATATGTTCAGGATACAGTATGCAGGACAACCAAACTCTCCAGCACTATGGCATTGCCAAAGATTCAACCATTATTTTAAATCTCCGACTGTGTGGCGGAAGCACTGGAACCAGCTCTAAAAATACAGGTTCCTTTCGGGATGCAGTGAAAGGGAAGGAAAAAATGAAAAATAAAGCAGCACCACCATCAGAGTTACCATGACCATACATTGTTGAACAAAAGCCAGAATCACCAACGCTACTAGTATCTATGCCAGAGGTAACTAGTCTACACTCTGATTTATCTAAAAATGCAGTTATTTGTAGATTTAATGGGTTCTGGCCTAAATCAGATGCCCTGCACCAGTGGATCTTTACAACATGGACAACAAACTGTGAAATTTACCTATGCCCCAAAGGGTACTTCATAGTTAGATTTAACACAGAACAAGAACGAGACAACATTATTAATCAGGGGCCTTGGTTCTGGGGCAGTTCTGGCCTCTTCCTCACCCCCTGGTTTTCTGATTTCGATGCCAATACAATGAAAGTCTCAACGATGCCTGTATGGGTTAGGCTACATGGTCTCCCTCTACACTTTTGGCATCACAAAGTATTAGCTGCTATTGGGAATTCCCTGGGGAAATTCCTAAAAATGGATGAAGACAGAGCTATCAGGGGAATATTTACATTTGCCAGAATATGTGTAGAAGTGGATTTGAGTCAGGGGCTACCTGACCACATCACACTGAATTTCAATAATTCTCAATGGATACAACAGCTCGACTATGAGAACACAGCGTTCTGGTGCAGGGGATGCATGCAAACAGGGCACCTTCAATATGATTGCCCATTTGCTCGAAAGGACCCCAGGAGAACCAAGAAACAACAGAAAAAGCCCAAAGGCTGGCAGCACACCGACCCATTGGAAGAAGAAGACATAAATGTGGAGCCTACAGAGAACCAGACAGAACCTGATACTCAAATGAGACAGACATATACTTAGGAAGAGAATGCCCCAACTACTCATTTGGGGCTGCACATTTCAGATCTGCAACAAGAGCCACAAATGGAAATAAGCGGCATCAAACGAACCCATGGATCAGAGGGCTCAGAATCTGACAAAGAACTTCAACTGATCCCAATGGAAAATCAGCTAGCTATTATTACACCCACTCCCGACACTGGTGGTTGGCGACGGGTGGAGAAGAAGAAGGGTAGAAAAGTTTAGTCTTGCTGGAACATTTTTTTCTTTTTCTCTATTTCTGTAGCTTCCTGTCATTACAGGAACAGTCATCTGCTATTTTGTGTTTTTTCTTTCTCTGTTTGCTGCCTGTCATTACAGGAACAACCATCTGAATATGCCTCATGCATCTACAAAATGTAATTTTATCAATATGAATAAAATTACGACTTTTTTCTATGGGAAAAAAAATTGGTTATCAAGTGATTAATTTTATATTTAGGCTTTGTTTAATTAGACACTACACCATTGAAGGGATAAGTGGATATTGTTTTTTATTCAGAATATCAATAAAAACTTGTTCATTATTTTAGCTTATGTATTTTGGAACTATATTATTTGCTTTTTGTAATTGTATTTTTGTCAATATTTCTCTAAGTTTTTTGTTTAAGTAATTTAGGTATACCAAAGTGATATTGGAGCACTTTTTTGTTCTAGCACATGTGATATATTTAAATAATATTTTTAGGCTAAAGACGTGTTGATATCTTTTAACATGATTATGTGTTATTCAACTATGTATGGGAAGCATACATGTAGGGAATAAAAGTGGGGTCACTTTGTCAGATGCTTTGCACACCTTTGTTGGAACCTGGCGAGGAGTACCACATTAGATAGGGTCCATATGATGGGTCCCATCAATAGGTATATTTTAAAGTTCATTGTGCTATCCTCTAGCCCTTAAAAATCTCATTTTCTCACATTAATTCACATTTTTAGCCATAATATGCTTAGTAGGAAGACTAAAAGGTGTTTGTCATATTGTATGGCCAAATGTGATTAATATGTAGGTTAAAGAAGCATTTTTGGAGATATTTACCATGTAGGGTTTTGATGGAGAGACCTAGAGAAAATATAGGGAGCTTGTCCACCTCATTAACTCCCTAACTCGACTTGAGATTACAAAATCCTCTCCAACAGCTCGAATTCACTTGCGACTGAGGAACTCCAAGTGAATGAGAAGGACAAAGGGAACCAGATCCACAAATCTCGAGATTTTGGAGGGAAGCATTCCTCCTTTCAAGGAAGCTGCCTCTCAATCATTTTTGTATAAGTAAACTTCCTGAAAGGCTCATGAGGATTCATTTTTTTGTTGTAGCTAGCAGTAATTATTGTGAGCCTAGTGCTTGACACTGTCATTCTTATCTTTCATGATATATGAGACTTGATTTTTTTTTTAATGATAAGTTTACTATTGATCTATATCTGAGTTAGTTTTGGAGGGTTGAAACCTTTGGGTTTGGTCCCAACCCAAAGGTTTTAGTCTCTCTCTTGTATTTCCTTCTTGTTCTTGTTTCAAAGCATTGCAATCCTTCTCTTGTTTCAGTGAATATTATATCATAAAAACTTGTAATTGCAGTCTTGGCTATCACATTTCTTGCGAGAAGAGTGATTGGAAAGATCTACAATAACAACTCAAAAATATTTGTTTATGATTTCTTGGAAATATATAGATGTTAGTTTTCCCACTTATTCTTTGCAATTTAGGAGTTAATGTCATTAGCTTGAGTGATTAGAGTAGTGTTGTACGAAAGAATAGATCTTAATCAAATTCAGCTCATCTTTCCATGATAATTTGCCTCACTGCATTATTGGTCATTTGATGCATGAATTTGGCTAGGTTGAGGGACTATGCTGATTTGCAGGGTGGGCACACTTTTCCACATCCACATGGACCTTTCCATCTTCCTCTTAGGTACCTCACATTGCTTCCAAGTTCTGTCTCTGAATTCACTATGTTAAGGCAAATGAAGGACACCGTGGGCATCAACTTTGGTGCAAGATAGACCTTTGAGGGGTACTAATCTTGGGTAAGGGGCTCCCACACCCTTCATCCACCTCCTTCTACCTTCACTCACCTTCCTCTACCTTCAAGACCCCATTTCTATCCTCAAAAGCTCTCAGATCCTCCTCTTGTAGCAGTTTCCTGTAGCAACCCTATAGCTTTGATTTCTTCAACCAATTTTTCTCAAAACTTGGAATCTGGCCTAGTTAAGTTGAATAATAGCCCCCACATTGTGATTTGATGATTAGGGAAGACCTTAGGACCAATCCAACCTCATCCTTCCATCATTGCAACCATCAGATAGCAAAACAAAGTTAGATTTAGCATATTTTTCTTCATAGGCATGTTAAAGATGTGATTTCTCAATTTCAAGCAAGTGTGAGTAGATAAATGATGCATGCAAGGTAGGTTATTGATTTGAATCAATTGTGCAAGTAGAGTAGCATGAGTTATTCTTGCAAATAGATTAGCTTTTTTCCTTATGCAATTTCAATTAGCATTTACATTTGATGAATGGTAAGCAGAGTAGTATGATTTATTTCTGCCACTAAATTAACCTATTTTCCCTTATGCAATTTCAATTAGCATTTACATTTGATGATTGACATTTTCACTTTGGCAGTAGAATCATGTTCATTTATGATTTTAGAAGAGGTTTTCCTACAATTAGTTGGAGGAATGGTCTCTAAATACGCTGATCTGATTTCATGAATAAGAGTGACATGAGTATAGCCTAACCTATTGTGCATATAGCATTGCAACCTCTAAGTTTGTACGAACCCAGAGTTGATAATTAAAGTTGAGAAGACGTTGGGAGTTGCAACATCCTTGGTTCAATACCAGGGCTCATCACTTTTTGGAGTCGTTGTTGGGGAGGTGTTTAAGTAGGTGTTGTTTCTGCGTAAGAATTGTTTTTTTTTTTAACATTAGTCTTATTGCTTTGAACAAAAAGTGAAAAATTCAAAAAGAAAACTTGTTCTTTCATGCCTCGTAGGAGTAGGGATAACCAAGGGAAATTCTTGCCAAAAACCCCCACCTCCTCAAACAGTCAACCTTCATTATTCTTCGGTGATTGTGAACTTCCCTCTCTGACTATAGGGGAGTTGGAAAACCCTTTAGGAGAGGCATCTAAATTTTTTGAAGAACCTATAGGAGAAGAAAAACCTATCGCACTTACCCAAACTATGGTTGAAAACCAGAACAATGAGTTTTTCCCTGTTAGAGAGACCAATGGAGAAGTTAGAATGAAAAATATAAGCCATGATTTCGTTCCTCATTTCCATGGCCTAACCTATGAAGATCCTGACACCTTCATGTTTGAGTTTGTTGTGGTTTATAGAGTGTATGGCTATGCCTGTGATGAGATTTTATGAAACCAGCTCACAAAATAGAAGAAGAGATTGATCAACGACTTCAAAATAAGCCTCTTCGAGGGGGTAACCTCCTTTACATTACACAAATGAACAATTCTTGGATGATACAAATGACAAGACCTCCTTTCTATATATAAGAGTCTAAGGGGTCATAATATAATCAGAGCTAACATAACAATAATATTATAAGGGCACAATAATAACAATAGTGGGCTTCTATGGGGCACAATAATAACAATATGGGGACTACATGGGTACAATAATACAATAAGGGGGTTGCACTAATAACAATAAGGGGCTACACTAGTAGTATAGGGACCTAACATGCCCCTCTCCTTCCAAAAGTGTTATCCTCAACGCTTGAGTAGTTCTGGATGTTTCTGTATAAAATTCTCATCCTTCCATGTGAAATATTTAGCGTGCATTCATGAAAATGCACTCCATAATAGCAACATCAATCTCTACACGACGACATCACTACAACCATGATCAATGAGCATGAAAATGCAACAAACACATGCAATGCAAGTATAAGAGACATACATGCAACTGACATGCATGCATGACCAAGACACACAACCCATCCAGTCCGAGGGGTGAACCATGCTCTGATACCACTCTGTAACACCCTACTCCCACATCTACCCAAGTAACCGGCCAACCGAAGTAAAGATGCAACGAGAGGCTACTATGGTTAGATTCGACCTCCTATGTGACCTTAAGTAAATGGAATCGAGGGAAACACAACACACATACCTTCCACATCATCTACAAGACCTCTAAGAACCATGCCAACACTTCAGACAAGTTACCCCTATGTCCCACTGAAACTTCTGATCACTTTCCCTTTGGATGCTCTCATGTTATGGGCATGCCAGTGTCCAGGGACCTCTGGACACTCTCACAAGCCTGCATGCCAGCGTCCAGGGACCAATTTGTCCAGTTTTGTGCCAGTGTCCCTGGGATTTGAGCCACTTTTTCCGACCCAGAGCCCAGGTCACTGCCTAGAATGGAATGATATCTTAAGAGCAGTAAAATAACAGGGAAACAATGAAGTAGAAGCAATTAGTTAAACAAGCCCTTAACTAGACCCCTACTAGCCATGACAGGAATTTCGTCAAAAATATCACAAACATGTAATCTACAGGTGTAAACAACAGAATTAGGCATAATCATCTCATACTTATCTGAGAATCGCTAAGAACCATTGTTCTCTTATGCCATTCACTGCATTATCATCTATTAGGTCATAGATACATTTTTCATTCACTTACAAGTAAAAACATATTGAGATCCATACATAGTTGTTGTCATAAAACATACATATAATCAACATAGTGACAACAGAAAGACCATAAATATATCAGCCATAAAATCCATATATAAACCAATACATTTACACATGAAAACCAAGGGAATGAATTTCTCACTAATGAATGCAAAAACCCACCCGATATGGAACTATCACATTCCACCCACCATAGATTGGCTGAGCCAAGTTTCTTTTCACCCAATCACCCTCATGCCATATTCCAAGCATGAATGTGGGACTCCTTGTAGCATTTTTTGGTTTTGATAAGATAGAATAAAATAGTCAAAAAAATAAAAAATATTTTGAAAAAATGTTAAGTTAGGATATGGACATAACAATAGTGAATAAAATGTTTTTGAAAATATCTTGATGATGATGTCTATATCAAAGAAAATGTTAGGTTAGTTGTCCTAAAAAATCAAGACAAAAAGAAAATGTTAGGTTAGAAAGAAAAGAAAACATATAAACTCTGAAAGTGAGCAAGTCTAAATGCCACTACTATTATTTATGCAAAATAATGGTTGTGTGCAGCTTGTCATAAATGCCACAACCCATGACAGTCAAACTGTTTAATCTTGACTGCGTCATGCTTTAAATTTGATGTTATAGTTAAAGAATAAAGATCTGTAGAAACTGTTTAACCTTGGCAGATCAGTAGTTAGGTAGAGAATAATAAGGTGCTCATCAGTTTAATCTGAGCCCTTGGATGTTATAAGGTTAGAATTAAATAGTTCGCTTTTGGAAAATAAAAAGAAAGGAAAAGGGTTTGCTAGCTTAAATGCACCCATTAAGTGAAGAAAAAATGATAGAATAAGCAAAAGGTAAGTAGAAGAAAGGTTGCAGTAGTTTGATAATTCATTGGAGAAAATGTACATTTATCATGTTTTACCATATGTTTCTATGTCCATGATGCAATTACACAAAACAAATGAAGGTCTATAAGATAAATTAATTAACTTCCCTCATTCCCATTCATACTTACATTTACTAATTCCCCTTTTCCACTTTCATACAGTTCATATTCACTCAATTTCGATAAAAACCCCTTTTCGTAAGGTTAAAATCCTTTTTGCCTAGGAAAAGTGAAAAACCCATGCTAAATCCCTTTTTCCCAAAAACCCATAAAAATTTATTTAGCCTAAGTATTGATATATATGTGAAAGAAAATAACTTATTAAAAAACATTATACTTAGTTTTTTTCCCCTTTTCGCTCATGTTTCATATTAACACTAACTTATAGTATTAAACCCCTAAAATTTCCCTTTCCCATATATATTAATTCCCTTTAAAAAATACCCCGAAACCATTAGTTTTATTACAAAAACTATACATTTAATAAAATATTTCATCGGCGGATCACAAGCCTTTCAACATGCATCCACTATCCCCACATTACGATATGCGATTGCGATGGACCCGGACCTGATGCAAATATATATTATAATTCATACTCATTTTGTATCCATCTCCATCGCAAGTCCCAGCTGTAACATATACCCTCCGCATTGCGATATGCGATGCGCGACGAACCCGACACAATATATATCATAACTCAATGCCATTTCGCATCCGCCTCCATCGCAAGTCCCGACTAAAGTATTACCCTCCACCATTGCGATCTCTGATACGCGATGGGCACCCGGACCCAATGCTATTTATCTGCGCGAGTTCCTATTATTTCAAGTCCGCCATACCGTGTTTTGTGAAGGATTTCTTTGTTAAATTGTTTTTTATGATTTAAACAAAGAATCGACCTAAACCTTCGTTTAAACATAAAACCCTACTAATTTCAGTTTTAACCCATAATAAAGCCATTGCCTCCATAATTAGTCGTTGGGACCCTCCGCGCTGCGCTTTTGCTCCACCACCGTTCAATCAAATCCATTCAAATCTATTGACCCTCAGCAAATTCAGGTTGGCTCTCTGTCCGAGCATTACCCATTCGAAAAGTGGTATTCCACTGACCTCCCCTTGCTACGTGTCAGGCTCACATTGTTTCGGGTGACCCCTCCCAAAACTACCCGCGCCTCATAGAGTGGTGCGAAGAAAACCAAAACCACCACCCGCATAACGACAAAATGACTACTGTTTACTTTGCCCCATATATCAAAAAGAAAATTGTTTTTCCGTTAAACGCAAAATCACTATTTTTCCTTTGTTTCACCTGTTTTCACAGTGAACCCTCCATAAGCCTCTGCGACCAATAAAGCCATTGTTTTACCTTCCGATACGCTATGGACTCCTTCCAAATATCCTTTCAAGCTCAATAAAGCCATTGATGTCCTTCTCTGTTACCTATGTTTTCTTAACAATTTATGTGTTTTGCAAGTAAGAACTTATGTTTCAGGCTTACAAATAAAAAGCCTGCATACAGTTTGAAGACAAATCTAAAAGGATTTACTGTTGAAAAACACAGTAAAAACCTTGAAATGTACAGTAAAGGTAAAAAGGAACACAGTAAAGGTTACTCAGCAGGGTCAAAGGATATTCACAGAGTTTAAAGAGTATCAGATGAAAGATCAAATGAAGGAATTAACCAGCATAAAGGATACAAACAATCAATCAACTTAAAGGGGAAAAATATCAAGCAACAAAGCCAACACAACCTGAATAAAAGGGACAACAGGAAACAATTCAATAGCTACCCCTATCTTCTTGCATGAAGATCTTTCATTTCCTAGAATAAATCTTAATCAGTTTTGGGATATTTTCTTAGTTTCATTATTGTATAAATAACTCTCTTCTCGAGTTGTTATGGGTTCAATGTTTAAGGTTCATTATTCATTTCTTGTAAAGTTGTGACTATTCATTCTACTTTGAACCTGGTTGCACCTTTGAAGGAAGCCTTTGTAGACACTTGATGTACTCAACCTTTCTGGAACCTTAATACAAAGCAGAGGATTCTGAATTTGGTTTTACATAGTTTGTGTTATCCTGTAAGTTTTTCCAGTTATCAATCATTATGTTTTTCTTCATATGCTTATGACTTATAGAGATATCTAGGTAGGAATAATTGTGTCTCAATTTATTCCTATAAGCTCCTAAAGTGATCATCTATTAAGATAATGGATTAATGAACTGTTTGTTTAGCTAATCCCTTCTAATCAATAAATCATCAACATCTTGTGTAAGCTTAAGTATACTGCCTTGAGTATTTGGAACGTAGTTCAGAAAGTTTTCATACTTATGATTGTTCTATTTTACAGTCTGGAAACTGTGATAATCATATTATTTTCTGTCTTCTTCTCACCACTATTTTTTATCTATATCACTGTGTAAAGCTTTATAGCAACCCTTTGTTGAGATATTAATATAACCCAAAGGATTAAGTATTTCAATTCTACATCTGTCTTCATTCATTGGTCTTCCAAAACTAAAACCAAAAACCCCCAAAACAATTATTTTAGATGCTCTGGCATTGGTAGCTGACCTACTACTATCTCAAAGGTACAACATCAGACTGGCGCCATTGCGGGGATTCGAATTTCATTTAAGTTTCCCTTGGGACAACGATATTCATTCATTCTTTTCCTTTAAAGGTGATTAAGGGTTTAGAAAGGTCAAAATCATTCACCTAGGCGACTCCACACTCCCAAGCTGGCACCTTTTAAACATATTAGATCTCATTCAAAAGCTCACATAGTTAGTCCTCTGTCAGATCCTAACAGGCTTCTGAGAAAAGCCAGTTCTAAAAGGGGACACCAACCATCATCTTCTTCCTCTTCTGATCAGGAGCTCAGGACCAAGTGTCGTAAAATGGTCAAAAATGAAAGTGCTCAGAATTGATTGGAATCTGAACGACCGGATAGAGCTCGTCTTCCTGATTCCGGCGCCACAAACGGTTCGAAAAACGGTCGCCGTATGAGGAAGTTATGGCAAAAAGAAAAATTTGTCCATAACATTAGAAATTTGAATTTAAAAAAAAAAATTAAAAAAAGAATATTCCACGGAATATTCCTTGGAATATTATGGGGAATATCCCTTTTTGGCAGCCAATCAGAAGCCACCACGTGGCAGGCCCGGAGGCCGCCACGTGGCCCCCAGATGACGTCAGCAAACCTTTTTGGGCGCATTTTAAAAGTTTAGGCGTTGGCCGGGTTTGAACCCACGACCTATGCTTTGCCACTACAGCGCCTTACCGTTGCACCAATGCCAACACATGTGAAAGGTGGGCAGCACGAACTGGTTTTAAGGTGACTTTCTGTTGGGGGCGGAAAACAAAGGGGGCCAGCCCCGCCTTCCATATGACCACGACCCAGAACCACGGACTTAAGCCCCAACCGCCAGCCCAAACGGTCAGCACGAAATCCGAGGCCAGCATTTAATATAACTGCAGTTAATTTGGCGGGATTCTTGGCGGACCACCAAATTTGGCGGACCCACCATAATTGGCGGACTTATCTGGACCTCCACTACAGTTAGCTGGAGTTTTTCTAGGGACAGACTGGAGAAACATTAAATGGCCATAACTTTGGCTAGGAAAGTCGGTTTTGGATGAATTTTTTTTTGATTTTGGGTATTTTGGACCTTCTGAAGCCATTGGCATAGGTTTCATAGCCATCTGAGGTCATTTGCAGGTGTTTTAGCTTCATGGAAGTTCCAGGAGCCACTAGGGCCAAATCAGTTTGGGAGCTGCATTGGGAATTGTGCAGCCATTGAATGTGGAACGAAGGTCATTCCTGAAGTTTTCCAGCCTTTTGAATCCATTTCTACAGCTCGTTTTTCCTTCTGAGGCATTCTTCTCACTGTTTAGCTTCAGGGAAGCTTTCAGGGCCACTAGGGCCATTTCAGGGATTGAGCTGTTTGGGGGCTCTGTTCATCCGTTTTTGGTGATTCAAAAGCCTATGTCTGCTATTTTTGACCTTCTGAGTCTAATGGCAGAGGTTTCAGAACCAATTGAGGTCATCTTCACCTCGAAATTCTCCATGCAAGTTTAAAGGGCCACCAGGGCCAATTGGGGAAAGTACTGTATAAGGTACAAAATTCACTGTTTAGTGTTTGGGAAAGAGCATGTTTGGCTAATTCCTATCTTCTGATTCTGTATTTACAGTCAGATCTGTCCTTTGAGACACCCATATTCTTGTATTAGCCTTTGTAGCAATTTTAATACAAGAGGACAAGCCTAGTTGGAGAGGCTTGGTCCAGCAGATGTAACCCAGGAGGGGGTGAACTGCTTTATCATTTTGATGTCTTTATTTGCTGCAGATGATATGATAAAACAAAACTGATATAAAGTATTAAAAAATAAATAAATATAACTTGCATACACACATAATCACCTGTTCAGCTGCAGAAAGTTACTTGTCTTATTCCGCAAGACCTTAAACTTCAAGTATGTGTATGTCAAAGACTTCTAAGTGTTTACTTGGTTATTTCTTTAGGCAGAGCCTGTAGAGGGCCAGGTAGCATCTGGAACTTATCCTCTTTTTAGAGGTGACATTTCTGGTGAATGCCCGTACAGTCTATCTCTGTATAAGAAATAATAAGTTTATACATTTTTAGAGGTCATTTGGAGTGTCTAGCTCACAGTTGAAATTCTTGGAAATGGATACCTTGCACCCTTAAACAAGTACATTCCATTTTCAGATCAGATGGTATCAGAGCACTAGGTTTGCTTGACTGACATCACTAGCTTGATTTTGTAGCTTGAAAGGTGTCTTAAGCAGTGTTGGAGATTGACTGCTTTATTATTCTGCAAAAGTACTTGTTGTTTGAGTTGTTGAAGCTCTTTTGTTCACTTTTACAATGACAACTTCCATAAGTGAGTTCTCAAAATCGTCCTCCTTCACAAGATTCTTTGATGAAGGCTTGAAGCAAGAATTTTTCATCATGATGAATATGGTGAGAGAAATGTATGAGGATGAAAGAAAGAGCTCTAGACTTCAAGAGCAGTTGAATTCCATGAGGGAAGAGAAGCAGTTGCTTTCTAACCAATTACAGGAAATGGAAGGCCAACTTCATATTGCAAACATGAATCTAGAAAGGATGCATAAGTTGGAGACACAACTCCTTGTTGCCAAAGAAGCCTCAGCCAAATATCAGCTTGAAGAAGAGGTAAACAATTCTAGTTTGTCTTCAAATTCTTATAAGAATGTTTATGTTGGTTCTTTTGAGAAACATACCAGAGGCATAGGGTCCAAGTTGATGTCCAAAATGGGATATGAAGGAAAAGGATTGGGCAAACATGCACAGGGTATAGTTGAGCCAATAATGGTTGAGGTAAGGCCTAAGAATTTGGGTCTTGGCTATGGACAATCTTATGGAGAAAGTTCCAAAGTAGCCATGAAGGCAATTGAAACAGTTCCTAGAAGGAGTTTCATTTCAAGTTCTCTATCCCAAGGTTGTAAAGATTGTATTCTTGAGGAATGCAATAGTTTGAAACATGCTTTGCAGGAAGAAGGTGTGCATAAGCATGCACTTGAACAAGGGAGTGGTGAAAGCTCTAAAACCATTGAAGGGATTGATGGTGTTCCAAAAGGAGATTCTTCTTCATTTGATTCACCTCCTCATGAAGGTAATGAAGGTGAAAGACAAAGGTATAAATCTGATTTCAATCATAGTTCCTTTGATCATGTAAAGCATGGTAAATTTCCACACAAGCATTGGAAAAGAATTGCATGTTCTTTTTGTGGTTTGTTTAACCATAGTGTTTCTAGATATTGGAAAAGAATGGCAACATACAGGAAACTTTTGAAGGAAAGGAGGCAAGAAGCCAAAGTTCCAATGAACAATGCAAATCATGCTGTCAAGGAGATGAACATGTGTTGCACTTATTGCCATAAGCATGGACATACTGTTGAAAGGTGTTGGACTCTGAATCCAACAATGCTTCCCCAAAAGTTGAAGAAACTGGAGAAAGAGTATGGCAAGAATGGGAAGGAAGTTTCCATCATTGATATGCGTCAGGATGATATTGATGTGCAGTTAAAGGAAGCGCCTTTGAAATGGATTGGTAAGAAATGGTTAGAATTCTTATCCAATTAAAGTTGCATGTCTTTGATTGGATGCATTTCTTTGTTAAGGGAATGCAAGTTGCAGGATGGAAAGCTGAGTATGAGACTCACTCTATTGCAGCGAAAGTTATATTCATTTCAGCTTTGAAAGTACATGTACATGTGATCGAGGATCTTGTACTTATGATTGTACTTAAGAGAAAGTTGAAGGATAAACTTCATGCATGAGAATGATATGCATGTGCACAGGGATCATGATGATTTCCTTGTATTTTAAACATGTATGTGTGATTAACTTGAAGGGTTGATTACTTTGTTTTAGTCATGCATGTGATGTAATATTGACTTGGAAAAAGTTAATTTGATCTCCAAGATTGTAAAGGGGAGAGATGATGAAGTATTTCATCTTTGTAAGAGCCTTCTCATTTGGGAGGCAGTTCTTCTTCTGGAGCGGAGGTGTCATGGATGGGCATCGTGACAACTGGCAAGCCCGCATGTTTAGAGAAAGATTTCAGCTCATATATCAGCAAGTTTCATTGCTGGTTTCTGTAAACTTTCAGTTTGTCTGGCGAACAAGCTTGGTCGGGATTCGACAAGTACGTGGCTTATGCAGCAAAAAGTCGCCATGACGACAGTTGATAAGGCAGGACATTTTGGCATCAGTATGCTCTTTTGGCTGAAAGGGAGAGGATATTTCTGTTCCTCAAGTGCTGTATAGTTCAATTCAAAGATTCAGTGAGCTTTTTGGGACCAAAAGCCTTCTCATTTGGGAGGTGTGATCAGGAGCTCAGGACCAAGTGTCGTAAAATGGTCAAAAATTAAAGTGCTCAGAACTGATTGGAACTTGAACGACCGGATATAGCTCGTCTTCCTGATTCCGGCGCCCCAAACGGTTCGAAAAACGGTCGCCATATGAGGAAGTTATGGAAAAAAGAAGAATTTGTCCATAACATTAGAAATTTGAATTTTTAAAAAAAAATTAAAAAAAAGAATATTCCACAGAATATTTTGGGGAATATCCCTTTTTGGCAGCCAATCAGAAGCCACCACGTGGCAGGCTCGGAGGCCGCCACGTGGCCCCCAAATGACGTCAGCAAACCTTTTTGGGCGCATTTTAAAAGTTTAGGCGTTGGCCGGGTTTGAACTCGCGACCTATGCTTTGCCACTACAACGCCTTACCGTTGCCCCAATGCCAACACATGTGAAAGGTGGGCAGCACGAACTGGTTTTAGGGTGACTTTCTGTTGGGGGCGGAAAACAAAGGGGGCCAGCCCCTAAGGGCCAGCCCCGCCTTCCATATGACCACGACCCAGAACCACGGACTTAAGCCCCAACCGCCAGCCCAAACGGTCAGCACGAAATCCGAGGCCAGCATTTAATATAACTGAAGTTAAGTTGGCGGGATTCTTGGCGGACCACCAAATTTGGCGGACCCGCCATAATTGGCGGACTTATCTAGACCTCCACTACAGTTAGCTGGAGTTTTTCTAGGGACAGACTGGAGAAACATTAAATGGCCATAACTTTGGCTAGGAAAGTCGGTTTTGGACGAATTTGTTTTTGATTTTGGGTATTTTGGACCTTCTGAAGCCATTGGCACAGGTTTCACAGCCATCTGAGGTCATTTACAGGTGTTTTAGCTTCGTGGAAGTTCCAGGAGCCACTAGGGCCAAATCAGTTTGGGAGCTGCATTGGGAATTGTGCAACCATTGAATGTGGAACGAAGGTCATTCCTGAAGTTTTCCAGTCTTTTGAATCCATTTCTACAACTCGTTTTTCCTTCTGAGGCATTCTTCTCACTGTTTAGCTTCAGGGAAGCTTTCAGGGCCACCAGGGCCATTTCAGGGATTGAGCTGTTTGGGGGCTCTGTTCATCCGTTTTTGGTGATTCAAAAGCCTATGTTTGCTATTTTTGACCTTCTAAGTCTAATGGCAGAGGTTTTAGAACCAATTGAGGTCATCTTCACCTCGAAATTCTCCATGCAAGTTTAAAGGGCCACCAGGGCCAATTGGGGAAAGTACTGTATAAGGTACAAAATTCACTGTTTAGTGTTTGGGAAAGAGCATGTTTGGCTAATTCCTATCTTCTGATTCTGTATTTATAGTTAGATCTGTCCTTTGAGACACCCATATTCTTGTATTAGCCTTTGTAGCAATTTTAATACAAGAGGACAAGCCTAGTTGGAGAGGCTTGGTCCAGCAGATGTAGCCCAGGAGGGGGTGAACTGCTTTATCATTTTGATGTCTTTATTTGCTGCAGATGATATGCTAAAACAAAACTGATATAAAGTATTAAACATCAAATAAATATAACTTGCATACAAACATAATCACCTGTTCAGCTGCAGAAAGTTACTTGTCTTATTCCGCAAGACCTTAAACTTCAAGTATGTGTATGTCAAAGACTTCTAAGTGTTTACTTGGTTATTTCTTTACGCAGAGCCTATAGAGGGCCAGGTAGCCTCTGGAACTCTTCGTCTTTTTAGAGGTGACATTTCCGGTGAATGCCCCTACAGTCTATCTTTGTATAAGAAATAATAAGTTTATACATTTTTAGAGGTCATTTGGAGTGTCTAGCTCACAGTTGAAATTCTTGGAAATGGATACCTTGCACCCTTAAACAAGTACATTCCATTTTCAGATCATCTTCAGTCCTACAATCTGAAGAATTAGAATCATTCAAACCCTATAGTAATATCCCATCTGATCCTAATTACGCCAATTTATCACCTAGGGTTGCTAAACTTCTAAGTAGAGGAGTTGATTTTAAGTCAACCTACCTTATTCATTCATTAGAATCTCATCCAATACCCAAACTACCACCAGGATTACCTAAAACTGAATTTGATTTGGGTGTTAATCTACCAGAATATAAACCCACAGATTTCATATCCCCTACCACCTATCATTTTCCTTCCATCTTTGACTGACCTGAAGCTTCTTCTTCTAAAAAACCTGAGGAGACCTTCTCTATATATTCCAATCCTCTCTTTGAAACAAAAGAAGGTATTCTTTTACAGGTCCCAAAGTTAGTTCTTAAGACTCCTCTGAAGTCTTTCAGGAGATCTCCTCCTCCTTCACCTCCAACTAGTTCATCGACCCCTGAATCACCATCTTCTTCCTCTACTTCTTCTTCATCCTCTACATCTACACAAACACCTCATACTCCACCTGGACAACTTCATACACCTCAAGCACCTCATACACCACCTGCTGTCATGGATTTTCGACCTATTGTACAGGCTAGATATGCTGCCTTAGTCTTACCCAATAACCTTGATGCATTCCCAACTAGATACTTAAAATACCTTCCCAAGTACAATGGAGAAACTGGTCCCTCAGCTGAAGACCATCATCAAGCTTTTCTAGACTTTGCAGAAAACATGAATATTGAACAAGAAAACATTTATATGAGATTGTTTGTACAGTCACTTGAAGGAAATGTGAGGGTTTGGTTTAGACAGTTACCAGTGGCTTCCATTAGAAATTGGGATGAGCTTACAACCATATTTAAAAATCAATGGGGTGTGAAAAAGGATCCTCTTTACTTCCTCACAGAATTTGAAGAGCTTAAAAGGAACTTCGGTAAACCAGTATCAGATTTTATCAAAAGATTCAACAAGCTCTATCAAAAAATGCCTGCTGATTGTAAGCCCCCTGTAGCAGCAGCTAAGTCTAGATTTTCTAAAGCTTTTGATGATGACTTTGTTGTTATGCTACGAGAGAGAACTTCAAGAACTCTTGAAGATATGCAAACAAATGCTATAGAAGTAGAAGCAAATAGGGCAGCCTCAACTTCTTTAAAACTTAAGGAAGAAAAGGCCCAAAGAAAACTCAAATCTATTCAAGAAGCCTCTAGTTCCTCTAAGACTAAATCAGAAGACTCAAAAATAGATGAAATAACATCCCTTCTTAGAAACCTATAAAATAGGATTTCAAAGATTGAGACCCAACCTAGAGCAATACAACAAACAATTACTAGACCTCAAAACCAAAATCAAGGTCAATATAAAAGAAATCCACCACTACAAATTCTTCAGAGACTTAGCAATGATCAACAGGTTCCTACTCCTCTATTGATAGAAGATCAACAACCTGATGATAATACTATGACAATTACTAAAGCTATTAATAGTATGGATTCTTCTTCCAATCAAACAGCCATCATTCCTCTCTCACAACAAAATCAGGTTTAAGAAGATCAGGAAGCTTCACAAGTCTCTAAATATCATGCTTTCTCTGAATTTTTAATTGCAGAGTTAAACAAGAGATATGATCTTAGGCCTAGGCCTGGTTCTGGGAGACCTCCAAAGGAAACTCCAATAATTGAACCACGTACCAAAACTGCTGAAGCTCAAACAACTCTTATTCAGCCCTTAGATCAATCAATTTATACTACCCAAAATGGTAAAAACATTTTGACTGCATTTAATGTTGCAAAAGAATTAGAGAGGGTTAAGATCCCAATTCCACTGTCAGAACTTTCTAAAAACCTTGGTTACAAAAGCCAAGTCACAAAATGGATACAAAATACCTCGGTTGATGTTGAAGGTGATGTCATAAGTCTGCAAAATGAAAAACCAGCAGTAGTTTTTGGCCCTAGTTTAGACATGATAGTTGAGATAGTGTCTCCTTTCTATATAACTCTTAAAACAAATGATTCCATGTTGTATAATTGTATGCTTGATTCAGGAGCATCACACAACCTTATGCCAAAATCTATCATGGACCATTTGAAACTCGACATAACTAAATCCTACCATGCCTTGTACACTTTTGATTCTAAAAGGGTGCCCTGTTTGGGATTGATCAAGGATCTAGTGGTTACCCTTTCCCAAATTCCAGTGAAAAGTGTAGTACTTGATATTGTTGTCATAGATATCCCTCCCAAGTTTGGAATGCTCATTTCTAGGTTTTGTTGTGCCAAATTAGGGGGAACACTACAGATGAATATGTCATATGCTACTATTCTTGTTTATGGAGGAGAGCAATTAAGATTATATAGAGAAGTAAGATTTGTACACACTGTTTGTAAGACTGACCAGCCAAGGAACCATCCAATTTATGCAATAGAACAAGACTTTGGTTGTTTTCAACTCACTTCAAACCAACATAAAACTCAAGTCAAAATTGAAGAGGTTGTTGAAAGTCCTGAACCAAACCAAACTGATATTTGGAAACTGTTCTTTGATGGCTCTTGCACGAAAGATGGGGCAAGATTTGAAGTAATTTTAATTTCACCTGAAAAAAAAAAATATAACCCAATCATGTAAATTAGACTTCAAAGTTATAAATAATGTGGTTGAATATGAAGCTTTTCTTTTAGGATTACAATTAGCCAAAAGTTTAAAAGTTCAAAACTTAAGTTTTTTTACTGATTCAGAACTTATTGTTAAGCAAGTAAGAAATGTTTGCCAGACCAAGCACCCTAGACTTAGGTCCTACCAAAATGAAGTATGGGATTCAGTTGAAAATTTCTTTGATGCTTTTAATTTGACTCATATTCCTAGAGATCAGAGTATTCATGCAGATGCCTTAGATGTCTCTGCTAGCTCTTTTAAAATTCCTGATCATGCTGATGTACTCTATCAGATACAAGTCAAATATAGGCCATCTATCCCAGATAAACTGAAACATTGGCAAATATTCGAAAATGATGAACATTTGAAATCATTTCTGCAAGTAATATATGATTTTTCATTTCTACAAATTGATGAAGATAGAACTGAAATAAATGAAAATGCAGATGGAAATGATACTTCAGATTTTAAAACCCAAATTGCTAATCATGACATTATTCAATTATCTAACAATTTTATTCCAAAAGGACTTATTCCTTTAGAAACTTCTTGAGATCAAAATGATGTCCTCCGAAACCCTCAGTCAATTTCTTCAGAAGATGACATAGAATAGATTAACATTGGAACTGATGAAGATATCAAAAACATCAAATTATGTGCATCTCTAGACCCTGAGATCAAAGCTCAATATCTTAAGTTACTACAAAATTATAATGATGTTTTTGCTTGGACTTATGCTGATCTAAAGACCTATGATACTTCATTAATACATCATAAGATTCCTTTGAAGCCAGAAGCAAAACCTTATCAACAGAAACTTAGAAGGATAAATCCAGCCCTTCTACCAACTGTAGAAAGGGAGATTAAGAAAATGCTAGATGCTTAGATCATCCTCCCTCTTAGATATTCTAATTGGGTTGCAAATCTAGTTCCTGTTAGAAAGAAAAATGGAGAAATAAGACTCTGTGTGGATTTTAGAAATTTGAATAAGGCATCATTAAAAGATAATTATCCTTTGCCTAAAATGGATCAGTTACTTCAAATGGTTTCAGGAGCACAAAAAATTTCTATGCTTGATGGTTTTTCAGGTTACAATCAGGTGAATGTTGATACAACAAACAGAGAGAAGACAACCTTTACTACACCCTAGGGTACATTCATGTACGCTAGGATGCCATTTGGCTTAACCAATGCTGGAGCAACATTTCAGAGAGCTATGGACATAACTTTTATGGGTCAGGTAAATAAATTTGTGGTTATTTATCTTGATGACATAACTATTTTTTCTAAATCTGATCAGAAACATCTAAAGCACTTGATGAAGGTTTTTGACAGGTGTAGAAAATTTGGAATATCATTAAACCCTAAGAAGTCCTTGTTTGCTGTCAAAGAAGGAAAATTGTTGGGCCATATAATTTCAAAGGAGGGAGTAGTAATTGACCCCAAACGAGTATTTGCCATTGAAACATTGACCTTACCTAGAAACAAGAAGGAGATTCAAGCTTTTCTAGGCAAGATTAGTTTTCTAAGGAGGTTTATTCCAAATTATGCAGAGATTGTAAAAGATATAACTGACATGCTCCAAAAGGACCATGAAATCAAATGGACTCCCTCTTCTAGGCATGCATTTGAACAAATAAAAAGGGCCATCTCTGAAGCTCCCGCCTTCGCCAGCACTGATTATACTAAGCCATTTAATATTTTCTCTTTTGCCTCTGAAACAACCCTTGCTGCTGTTCTAATACAAAAAAATGAAGATTCCCATGACCAACCCATAGCCTTTTTCAGCAAGGTTATGAGGGATGTTGAGCATAAGTATGACATCATTGAGAATCAAGCCTATGCCCTCATTCAAGCCCTAAAATCATTCAGAATGTATGTCTTACATTCACCTATTACTGCTTATGTCCCTAATAGTGTTGAAATTATCTTAACCCAACCAGACACTGATGGGAAAAGTGGTAGATGGATCATTCAAATTCTAGAGTTTGATCTGACTATCAAGACTACCAAGCTAGTAAAAGGTCAAGGATTAGCCAAGCTTCTAGTTGAATCCAACTACAAAGTACTTGGAATCAATTCTGTTTTAGAAATACATGGGAAGAATACACAAGAACCTTCTCTCCTTGCAGAAGGGGAGAATCCACAAGAACCTTCCCTTCATCCTAAAAGGGAAATCCACAAGAACCTCTACCTTCAGAGCAGATCAGTCCTATACACATTGATGAAAAATTCTTGTTGTCAAACTGGTATCAAGATATTGTAAATTTCTTGATCCATTTTGAGTGTCCAGCATCATTCTCCAAAACCCAGTGTAAAACCCTTAAGTTAAAATCAGTCAAGTACTGCATTATAAATGAAAATTTACACTGGAAATATCCACTGAATATTTTGTTATTATGTTTAACAGAATCATAAACTCAAGGAATCATTGATCAATTTCATACAGGATTTTGTGGGGGACATTATGCTTGGAGAGCAACAACATACAAGATTCCGAGGGCAGGATTTTATTGGCCTACATTGTTCTTACAAGTAGGGGTAAAGGTCAGAGGTTGTGTTCCTTATCAAATGTTTGATGGTAAACAAAAATTAGCAACTCTTCCACTTGTTCCATCAATAGTTTCAGCACCTTTTTCTCAATGGGGATTAGATTTTGTTGGAGAGATTCACCACACTTCAAGTAATCAACATAGATGGATCCTCACTGCAACAGACTACTTTACTAAATGGGTGGAAGCAATTCCAGTTAGAAATGCTACCGATTCAGTAGTAATTAAGTTTATTAAGGAAAATATCTTATCTAGATTTGGTTGCCCAACTCAAATTGTCACTGACAATCCAATAACTTTTTCTAGTGTCAAAGTGATTGACTTTTGCTAGAAATATTAGATTCTGTTACATCATTCAATTCCATACTACCCTCAAGGTAATGGCCTTGCATAGTCATCAAACAAAAGTCTGGTAAAGGTAATAAAAAAGACTCTAGCTGATCATAAGAAAAGTTGGGATTCACATTTGATTTATGCAGTATGGGCAAACAGAATTACTCCGAAGAGATCAACTGACAAATCTCCATTTCAGTTAGTCTATGGTAAAGATGCAATCTTCCCTACCAATTTGGCCTTCCCTGTTTTAAAATTCATGCAGGATTCTACAGATGAACTTGATGATTTTTCAAGAAGAATAAATCATATTATTGAACTTAATGAAAATAGAGATGAAGTGCAATACAAATTGAACAAATATCAGAATAAGATTAAGGCCTTGTTTGATGGAAGAGCCAGGGAGAGGGACTTTAAGGAAGGTGATCTAGTTCTAAGATGGGATGCCATGAGAGAAGAGAAAGGAAAGCATGACAAATTTGACAATCTATGGTTTGGACCTTTACCAATTGCTGAAGTGAAGGCTAACAACACTTTTGTGCTGCAGAACCTTGAGGGGCTATATTCCACTTATCTTGTAAATGGAAGGTTTCTCAAACATTATATTCAGTACTAATAGGTTGAAATAGTTTTCATTGTAAATACTCTGGTTTTCTTTTGTTTTTCAAGATGTCAGTGTGATCTTTCTTATAGCAAGGAATCCATAGCCCGAGGAGAAGACACATGGATCTGCAGGTTCTCTGAATTCTGCAGGAGAAAGCAATCCTCAGATGGAGCCAATGTTGTAGCATTTTTTGGTTTTGATAAGATAGAATAAAATAGTAAAATATATATATATATATATATATATATATATATATATATATATATATATATATATATTGAAAAAATGTTAAGTTAGGATATGGACATAACAATAGTGAATAAAATGTTTTTCAAAATATCTTGATGATGATGTCCATATCAAAGAAAATGTTAGGTTAGTTGTGCTAAAAATCAAAACAAAAAGAAAACAATTGTTTCTGCAAAATAATGGTTGTGTGCAGCTTGTCATTAATGCCACAACCCAAGACAGTCAAACTGTTTAATCTTGACTGCTTCATGCTTTAAATTTGATGTTATAATTAAAGAATAAAGATTTGTCCAAACTGTTTAATCTTGGCAGATCAGTAGATAGGTAGAGAATAATAAGGTGCTCATCAGTTTACTCTAAGCCTTTGGATGTTATAAGGTTAGAATTAAATAGTTTTCTTTTGTAAAATAAAAAGAAAGGAAAAGGGTTTGCTAACTTAAATGCACCCATTAAGTGAAGAAAAAATGATAGGATAAGCAAAAGGTAAGTAGAAGAAATGTTGCAGCAGTTTGATAATTCATTGGACAAAATGTACATTTATCATGTCTTACCATATGTTTCTATGTCCATGATGCAATTACACAAAGCAAATGAAGGTCTACAAGATAAATTAATTAACTTGCCTCATTCCCATTCATCCCCACATTTACTAATTCCCCCTTTCCACCTTCATACAGTTCATATGCACTCAATTTCGATAAAAACCCCTTTTCGTAAGGTTAAAATCCTTTTTGCCTAGGAAAAGTGAAAAACCCATGTTAAATCCCCTTTTACCCAAAAACCCATAAAAAGTTGTTTAGCCTAAGTATTGATATATATATGTGAAGGCAAATAACTTATTAAAAAACATTATACTTAGTTTTTTCCCCTTTCCGCTCATGTTTCATATTAACACTAACTTATAGTATTAAACCCCTAAAATTTTCCTTTCCCATATATATTAATTCCCTTTAAAAAATACCCCGAAACCATTAGTTTTATTAAAAACTATATATTTAATAAAATATCGCATCGGAGGATCACAAGCCTTTCAACATGCATCCACTCTCCCCGCATTGTGATATGCGATTGCGATGGACCCGGACCCGATGCAAATATATATCATAATTCATACTCATTTTGTATCCATCTCCATCGCAAGTCCCAGCTGTAACATATACCCTCCGCATTGCGATATGCGATGCACGACGTACCCTACACAATATATATCATAACTCAATGCCATTTCGCATCCGCCTCCATCGCAAGTCTTGGCTAAAGTAGTACCCTTTGCCATTGCGATCTCCGATACGCGATGGGAACTCAAACCCGATGCCATTTATCCGCTCGAGTTCATATTATTTCAAGTCCGCAATATCGTGTTTTGCGAAGGATTTTTTTATTAAATTGTTTTTTATGATTTAAACAAAGAATCGACCTAAACCTTCGTTTAACCATAAAAACCCCACTAATCTCAGTTTTAACCCAAAATAAATCCATTGCCGCCATAATTAGTCGTTGGGACCCTCCACGCTGCTCTTTTGCTCCACCACCGTTCGATCAAATCCATTCAAATCTATTGACCCTCAGCAAATTCGGGTTGGCTCTCTGTCCCAGCATTACCCGCTCGAAAAGTGGTATTCCACTGACCTCCCCTTGCTACGTGTCAGGCTCACATTGTTTCGGGTGAACCCTCCCAAAACCACCCATGCCTCATAAAGCGGTACGAAGAAAACCAAACCACCTCCCGCATAACGACAAAATGACTACTGTTTACTTTGCCCCATATTTTAAAAAAAAGTCGTTTTTCCATTAAATGCAAAATCACTATTTTTCCTTTCTTTCGCCTGTTTTCACAATAAACCCTCCATAAGCATTTGCGACCAATAAAGCCATTGATTTACCTTCCGATACGCTCTGGACTCCTTCCAAATATCCTTTCAAGCTCAATAAAGCCATTGATGTCCTTCTCTGTTACCTATGTTTTCTTAACAATTTCTGTGTTTTGCAGGTAAGAACTTTTGTTTCAGGCTTACAAATAAAAACCCTGCATACAGTTTGCAGACAAATCTAAAAGGATTTACTGTTGAAAAACATAGTAAAAGACTTGAAATGCACAGTAAAGGTAAAAGGAACACAATAAAGGTTACTCAGCAGTGTCAAAGGATATTCACGGAGTTTAAAGAGTATCAGATGAAAGATCAAATGAAGGAATTAACTAGCGTAAAGGATACAAACAATCAAGCAGCTTAAAGGGGCAAAATATCAAACAACAAAGCTAGCACAACCTGAATAAAATGGATAGCAAGAAACAATTAAATAGCTGCCCCTATCTTCTTTCATGAAGATCTTTCCTTTCCTAGAATAAATCTTAATCAGTTTTAGGATATTTTCTTAGTTTCATTATTGTATAAATAACTCTCTTCTCGAGTTGTTATGGGTTCAATGTTTAAGGTTCATTATTCATTGCTTGTAAAGTTGTGACTATTCATTCTACTTTGAACCTGGTTGCACCTTTGAAGGAAGCCTTTGTAGACACTTGATGTACTCAGTATTTCTTGAACCTTAATACAAAGCAGAGGATTCTGTATTTGGTTTTACACAGTTTGTGTTATCTTGTAAGTTTTTCCAGTTATCAATCATTATGTTTTTCTTCATATGCTTATGACTTATAGAGATATTTAGGTAGGAATAATTGTGTCTCAATTTATTCCTATAAGCTCTTGAAGTGATCATCTATTAAGAGAATGGATTAATGAACTGTTTGTTTAGCTAATCCCCTCTAATCAATAAATCATCAGCATCTTGTGTAAGCTTAAGTATACTGCCTTGAATATTTGGAACGTAGTTCAAAAGGTTTTCATACTTATGATTGTTCTGTTTTACAGTCTGGAAACTGTGATAATCATATTATTTTTTGTCTTCTTCTCACCACTATTTTTGATCTATATCACTGTGTAAAGCTTTATAGCAGCCCTTTGCTGAGATATTAATATAACCCAAAGGATTAAGTATTTCAATTCTACATCTGTCTTCCTTCATTGGTCTTCCAAAACTAAAGCCAAAAACCCCCAAAACAATTATTTTAGATGCTCTGGCATTGGTAGCTGACCTACTACTATCTTAGAGGTACAACAAGACTCATAACCAACTAAAAAGAAGCAAACAAGCATGGATGCTACCAAAGTTCTCCACCAACACCGTGAGGAATTTGAGTTCTTCTTAGTTTCTCATGCTTTATCGTAATCCACAGTCCGATCTAGGGATCACTAGGCCCTACACCAAGACCCACTCTCCAAGCATTATTGTACATCCCATCTCGGGACTACTAGGCCCAATGGAGAGCAATCCACCTCTTGGTTTTACCGTATATCCCACCATTCACCAACAAGGATTCCTAGGCCCACTAAGGCACACAATCCTAGCTTTACCGCAACCCATGGTCTGGCTCAATGGTTACTATGCCAGTGGCTTTACCGTGATCCATAGTTTGGTTCAGGGACCACTAGGCCATGTGTTTGTCATTTCGAAGATCCACCCCACTCAGCTTCGAATCCATTCGACAATCCAGCTCAACCGAGTATGAGAACCCATCTCATCAAGGCTATTAGGAAATGGAAAGGTTAGGCTGGAAACGTTGTCACACCTGGGAAAACCCATGCCATGACGAAAAGAACCACATGAAACACCATGCATACCAAATCTAGTAAGGAAAATACACATGCAAATTGATAGTTGCAAAGAATCTTGCTATAACTGCTTGATCTTGCCTTTCCCTACTTGATCCTTTCTTCCTATTGCCTTCTTTGCCTTTCTTTCTCCAATGCCAAAGTGCTCCAATAAAACTCTAAGTTTCCAAGAGTGAGAGAGAGAGAGAGAAAAATGAGAGAGCTCCAAAACTAAACTGACAAAAAGGTTACCAACTGATCCTCATAAGCCTTTTTATGAATGAGGCCTCCATTTTCTTGATTTTCCTCTTCACATGAGACCTATGACCGTTCACCTTATTTTTTATTTATTTTTCTAATTTCCGTTATTTTCATAAATAAATATGCCAAAAATGCCATTTTGCCTTTCCAAAGCCTTACTCATTGCCTTTTCCAATTTCCTTAGCCATAAACAACCAAATGAACACACCCTAGGATGTCTTACCCAACATTCAACTTCGAATAAGTGTCCCATCAATTGTGGTTATTATTTTTAACTTTTTTTACATGGAATTTTCACCAAGGCTGTTACAACCTTGCACAAAACCATCTATAACCATATCAACCATGGAGGTCTGCTACACTCTGCTACGCAATTTCCTCTGAAATTGATTGTTTTGGTCATCATTTTCAAAAGAGGTTTATGACCGAATGGAAAATAATTTTGAAAAACTGAAAGAATTTTTTTCCAAGAATGGGCCAAATAACAAAAACCTCCTTCAGTTTTAGCACATTGTTATGGTTTTGGAGATATGCAATGCTCTTGGAGGCCTATTTTTCAAAAAATAAAATTATGCATTTTCCTCCTATTTCATTCATTGTTTTTTGGTGCACTTTTCTAACAGATGGAAGTGAGTTTTCAAAACTAAAAGAATTTTGTTTCGAACATGGGTCAAAGAAGAAAAGCCTTTCTCATTTTGTGCACAGGTATCACAGTTTGGGAATTACAGGTGTCACTTGGAGACCCATTTTCCACAATTTCTTGCTGACAGAATTCTGAAATTTTTTGAAATCGATTTGTAAATTCGAATTTTGGTAGGCTGGAAATATGTTGGGTGCTATGAGGATGAGTGTGATGGATGGTTGGGTACTACAATGTTTTTTGGAGTGGGAAACACAAAAAAAAATCAGAATTTGAATTCTACTACGCAAATGTTGCACATGTCGTGATTAGTCATTTCATAGGCTTGCACGCATGAAAGGAAGCATCCAGTGGGTCCTCCACCAACACAACATCATCTCCAATGTACCCATCTGCTCGGTTTTATCCAGTACAACTTGTAACCATGCTGAGTTGGAAACCTACTGTACCCTGTTGCGCAACTATATCAGTCATGCCTATTTTTTCATTTTGTCACCTTCTAGACTTATATTAATGATCTGATATGTGTGGATAAGCTAGATTATGATTTTCTAGACATGATGTTGCTAAATTTTTCTTTAAGTTTTAAATCATGATGTTTCTAATTATGATATCTTTTATAGGGTAGGTTTCTGTTTTTCTACAAATACATTGTATCTAGCCTATTATACTTATGTGCAGTGAATTCGACCACCTTATAGTGGTAATTTCAATTTCCTTATTGTATTTAATGAGGTAAAGATATGAAAAAGGGTTTTTGGTGGTTGGTAGTGGTATTTTGAAAGAAGACTATTGAGTAGGTTATTCAGCAGTTGGTGTAGATAGAAGTATGAATACGCTCAATGGTTTGAGAATCTTTTTCTGTAGTATGTTAGCTTCCAGCAGTTTCTTTCGGCAGTTTGGTATGATTGTTTATATTGACAGGTGTGGACAACTATCATCAACATTTGAAGCCCGAGGAGATGGCCCTAAGACTTTGGTGATGTGCTGTCAAATTTATTATTTCCTTTAAAGTTTTTATCTTTGTAATCTGTCAGTCAGTTGAGTCTTTTTATTTTTGACTCCATTGCCCAGTGGTTAGGCTACTAGTCTGCAGTGTTCTTGGCACCTCACTAGGAAGCTTCCATCCCCATTAGAGCCAATGTTAGGGTCCTATAGTCTAGGAATCATAGTGTTTGCTTATCTTACTATTCCATTCTAGAGGTCTCTTTGTAAAATTTAGCCTATGAATCAAAAGGTGTCATAGTCTAAAGTTTTCTATACGAAAGGGTTTGTATGTGTCATATGTTGTCATCCCCATTATAAAGGTTCATGTCATAAAGGGGTTTTTGAAACTAAAGTTGAATTTTGTAAAAGTCTAAAGTCTAGAATCCATGAGAAGGTTATAAAGTCATAATTTCAAATGTGTAATCATGGAGGGAAAAGGAAATCATTGAGGGTTCAAGGGGTCATTTCATGGGGTTCATCCATCATTAGTCAAAGTCATGTTAGTTAGATTCATGTTAATTAGAATTGCTATGGGTCTGGTTAGTGGTCTTTACTTCTCATCATTGATCATCATTGGAAGACATACTCATGTCACTTCACGCTTCCTCCACTCAACGATTCATCCTCGTGACATGAAACAAGGCATACAGAGGCACTAAATTAATTTTTTTTAAAGTTTTGCTCATTCCAACCTCATTGCAACCCGCGCTCAAATAAGTTGTGAATTGAAAGCTAGTGTTTGGAACTCAAGTGGAAAGATGTTGCGAAAATTGAGAACAACCATTTTGGAGGTCTGCAAGCATGGTTAGAAGCACTCAGAGGGTGCTAAATCATCACCAATTCATCTCAAGGACATTTACACACTCATCCTTGCACAAAACCATTTGCAACCATATTAACCATGGAGGTCTACTACACTCTCCTACGCAATTTCCTCCGAAATTGACTGTTTTGGTTGTCATTTTCAAAAGAGGTTTATGACCGAATGGAAAAGAATTTCGAAAAAATGAAAGAGATGTTTTCCAATCACGATCCAAATAAAAAAAATCACCTTTCGTTTCTACACAGGTGTTATGGTTTTGGAGATATGCAACGCTATTAGAGGCATATTTTTCAAAAAATAAAATTATGCATTTTTCTCCTGTTTCAGCCATTATTTTTTGGCGCACATTTCTAACAGATGGAAGTGATTTTTTCAAAACTAAAAGATCTTTGTGTCAAAAATGAGCCAAAGAATAAAAAACTCTCTCATTTTGTGCACAGGTATCATGGTGTGGGAATTACAGATGTCACTTGGAGACCCATTTTCCACAATTTCTTTCTGACCAAATTCTGAAATTTTTTGAAATTCGATTTGTAAATTCGAATTTTGGTAGGTTGGAAGTATGCTGGGTGCTATAAAGATGAATGTGATGGATGGTTTGGAACTACAATGTTTTTTGGAGTGGGAAACGTCAAACAAATTCAAAATTTGAATTATGTTACACAAGTGGTGATTAGTCATTTTGGAGACCTGCACACATGAAAGGAAGCATCGAGTGGGTCCTACACCAACACAACATAATCTCCAACGTACCCATTTTCTTGGTTTTATACAGTACAACTTGTAACCATGTTGAGTTGGAAACCTATTGCACCCTATTGCGCCACTGCTACACAACTATATCAGTCAGACTTATTTTTGCAATTTGGGACCTTCTAGAAGTATGTTAATGATCAGATAGGTGTGGATAAGCTAGATTATGATTTTAGAGACATGGTGTTGCTAAATTTTTCTTTAAGTTTTAAATCATGATGTTTCTAATTATGATAGCTTTTACAGGGTAGGTTCCTATTTTTCTACAAATACATTATATCTAGCCTATTATACTTATGTGTAGTGAATTCGACCACCTTACAGTGGTAATTTCGAATTCCTTATTGTATTTAATGAGGTAAAGATATGAAAAAGTGTTTCTGGTGGTTGGTAGTGGTATTTTGAGAGAAGATTGTTGGCATTTGCTGTAGTTTTTCTGAGAATATTAATACAAATCAAGTTGCATAAGTACAAATCTATTTTACGAGAGATTTGAGTACATGGTGCTTTGATGTATGTCCATTTTTCTTATGTGAATGCGTATTATTTCTTTTCTTACTATATCATCTCTAAAATCCTCTGAATGTTTGAACTATATTGTTTGGAAATCATCCATTGTAAGGTGCTCCAATGCATGCAATTTAAGTATTATTTCATTTTGCTATGATTAAATTCTTTCCAAGATAAATGCTCTTTTCATAATAATCCTCATTTCATATTTTCTGCTAAAGTTATGTCAAAGATTTATCCTTCGTTAGATTCCTTTGATATAATGGACGGTTGATCTCGCCTCTACTATCTAAACATATCTACCAGTCACTATTTTGATCATACACACTCAAAGTTTGTCTTCATTTCCCAATGGTACTCCTTTTGAAACCCTACTAGCACAAAACTTTAATCGAAAACTCATCTTTTGCCCAAGATCTAGCCATTGTTTTTCATTGAAACGAGTCTTTTGTGACTGAGTTGAAAGAGGGAGCCCTCTATGGAGTTGGAAGGGCTAGTTTCCAATTCCGCAAGTGGTTTGTGGTTACCCTAGTGATCCTGTTTTCAGCCTAGAGGTAATTATATGGTGCTAACAATGACCATGAAATACATATAAGGATGTTCCAATCGATGCGACGACACTTAAGAACAATCAAGAACACTTGAGACATATCAAACAACACAAAACGATAATTGACGACCAAGGCGACATTTGATACGACAATAAGGTAGGCTCCAAAAAGAGAATGTAGTGGAATTTTGGAGGGTTTTTGGTTGAAGGGAAAGTACCCCTAGGGTCCTTTGGGCTAAGACTCTACCAGACTGAAAATTGCTTATACAAAGAAACACACACACACAGCCATCTTTTTTACTTTTAAGCAAATCCTAATGTTTAGGGTACATACCTAAGGTCCTATGTTCGAGAAGACCGTTAGGGTGCAAACCCTTCTTGGAGTTCCCTTCTTCTTTCTTTGACCTGCAAGACAAACAAATCAAAGAACACAATAGTACATGTATAGAAGTTTATGTATAAATCATCTTTATGCTATAAAGTTAGTTATAAAAAGTCTTTAAGTAACCACTTTCATAAGAATTCAACACAAGAATCTCATAAGCATAAAGAAAGATTATTCGGGAACAAAGACGTGTTTCTTTATATATAAAGGCAAATAAAGTACATATATCGGAAAGATATCACCTGAACACCTTCAGCAGGCTCCAAGCAAGCTTCCTCCCGGATTCGTTCCAGCCTCCAGCCTCCAACAAGAGCTCCTTCCAAGTCTTACTCAATGATGATGTCAAGGATGAATGATCACCAATACACATGGAAACAAGGGTTTCCAATGCAAAGTGGGGGAAGTGCAGAATGCACCAAGGACTTCAGACCTGGTCTAAGGGAAAAATCTCAGCATAATAATCTTGCTCTCCTTTCTCTCTCCCCTTGGCCTTCCCTTTGATGTCTTTTTATACCCTCTCCAAAGTAGTTTTTTAGTTAGGAGTTGGTTGGGAACAGTTGGGCCACGGGCACTAACAGGTGATCCAGCAGGTAAACCCGCGATCACCGCCCGAAAAAGAGGAAATTATATTTTTTTAAGTGTTTTAATAGATACACGCGGGTTGGGTATGACAGACCCGCGTGTACACGCGTTTAACACAGGGCAAAGTCACGTATAGGGAATAAAACACTGTTTTTTAAATTTCTGGACCAGGTCTGGAAGGAGGGGTTGCCCTAGGCCATAAATGCAGCATCACAAACCATAAGAGTGAGATTTGGAGCTATAACAGATGCCCCCTAATGTATGAGGTCAGAAGGGGAACATGATGGCCGAAATATATTAAGTAAGTACAAGGAAAGGAACTCTGCCGAAAAACCGAGGAGGACTTCACCAGAATTCAGCCTGCCAAGCCACCGAAAGGAGATCAGAAAGAAACACTGTCTGAGGCGGGCATACCCATGCTCAGGAAAAATAAAGCATGTCCGCATATCAAGTACAAGCGGATCCACTAAGTATACAAGTATAAATGACTGTAAAATACATAATGGATCATCTGATCATAATGAGTAAGTACATGTCTGAATATCACATATAAAACTGTCAATGATGCTGGAAGATGCAACGGACCACTGAAATCAAAGACTGATCCCAAAAGGTACCAACTGAACATGATGGAATAGGATGGTACTACACTGCAAACTCAGGTGCCAGCATATAGAATGTCGCCATGACTGACTGCAACATATAAGGTGGAGTGGTATCAACTAGCAGCAACAGGAGCAACTGTCAAGTGAACCAATGAATGCTGATACAACCTGAGGTCTTCACCGACCGCCGTGGTACATTTCTACACCATGGGAATAAATGATCTGAAGTCGACCATGTGAGAAATCGTTTGATTACCGGTCATTGATGTATACCGTTAACAAACGCGAGACTACTCACCGATAATGATAATGAGCGTCAAGGTACCCAGTACAATCTAACAAGTGTGAATAGATGAGCTGAAGTCGAACACCTGTAAGAATCTATCAATCAGGAGACAATGATGGTTTCCCACTGTCGATAGCGAGGAATCTGCCACTAATGACTGCAAACCCCAAGGTACTGCCAAATGGACTCTAGATCTTTGCCCCAGAGCAATGAGTCGGAGTCGATAGGGAAAGATCCGCTAGAAGGAAGGCATTAAGGCATCCTCCATCAATCTAGCGCGAGTGTAACCCGTAGGCCAATAATGTGGAAGGAATCGGACGAAAAAGATGTAGTAACCCAACCGAAGTACGTTTCCGGCGTACACAAGATGTGGCTAGCGCACGGCAGAAACCCTCTAAACCAACCAATAATGAAAGCTGACACAGAGGCGAGGTATCCACCAATAGGGTCAAATGGAAACCAAGGTACTGCACGAATCCCTATGTGTGATAATGTATGCTGATGTCGAACACAAGGGAAACCACTCAGTCAAAGACCCATGATACTGATCGATGCTGAGCACAAGGTGACCTATCAATAATGAAAATAGGGCCAGGGTGCGGTCTCTAGGTCTGCCCTTAGAGCAATGTGTCGTCGTCGATAAGGATAAGACCCGCCAGCAAGAAGTCAATGGGGACCTTCTCAAACTGGCACGAGTGAAGGACCAATACAACTGATGTGATGATAGACATGACACTGACAACCAGGGATGGCCGACTGAAAAATGAGTCAAGAGACACCGCAGAAAGGCCGACTCAGGCTAACTTCCCTTGAACAGAAGCACGACTCAATGTGACTATGTGGCAGCATATAATGAATCTGTATAAGTTCGTCATGCAGGAGGCACGAACGAACCCTCCATATGATTGGAAGAGATAACCAATCGGGGGAGAACTAACTCGATAACAAGGTTATGGCTTACCTAAGTCAAGCTAAATCCCACCCATGCGGAGGAGACTTTGTTTTGAGTGCTTTGTTCAAGGGCGACACGACTGACTCTAGCTGCCAACAATAAATGGAAATAATGTCCCTGTTCCCGCTCTTTTTGGAATATTTAATTTTTTTTGTCTTTTTCTGATAAGCCAGAAAAAGAATAAAAGAATGCTATGGTACAGTGGAAAGAACGAGTGTCGGTGAAACAGATGATCTAGTTCCTGGGAAAGGAACGTTCCTATGCTCAATGCAAGGAGGTGAAAAACTGGTCAGTGACACTCAGAGGTATGTCCCTTCCACGGATCTGGGTATGTCAAGCTGCAGAGGTCAAGGGTATGCAAGGTTGATTTTTGCAGACGTCATGGTCAAAAGTGGGCTTAAACACGAGTCCAAGTGAAGCCGGCTATAGGCCAAAAGGTGCAAATGGTCAATCATGCAATGCAGAAGTACAACTCAACACACATAGGAGCCTCTAGGGTATAAGGCCAGAACGAAACGAAGAAGCAAAGAAGAATGAGTCTTCAACGCATAAGTCATGGCGGGACTACAGAGGACTCCCGAGCCTACTCAAAACGAAGCAGCATGGGCAACAAATGTCAGTGAGGTGCTAACTAGGATGCCCATGTAAAAGGATGGCTCTACCATCATGTCATGATTTAAAGAATCGGCGAGTGAAAATGGCTTGCGAACCATAACATGATGGGGTCGACCCTATGGCAGATGTATCGGTCAAATGGAGGCTAGTATGCATAATGCAACGGAAAAATGGTGTCCCTAACCTATATGCCAGTGAGAACACGATACCTGCCATGACGGGTCAGCAGTCATGGAACCGTCTCGAACCGTCGAAAAATGTCCAAAATGTCCTGAAAAACAACTCAATCTCGACATTCCAAGCTCCCAAGTTAAAAGTGACATGAAACCAAACAAAATAAAATTTTGAAAAAATTTTGCATTTTCAAAACTTATAAAAAGAAATTTTGGACTTACCATTTTCACCGTTTGACTTGGAGAGCAAATTGTGGAGCAAAAGGAGCAAACTTTCCCCGTGACTTATTCAACCGTTCAAACTTGCCGAAAACTTCCAGGTAAGCACTAAACTTGTCTTGCAATCAATTGTGATAGTTTTTAGGAAGTTTAATTAATGTTTCACCGTTAGATTTTTGCAAAAAATCGTTCTGCGGCGTACACGCGGGTTGGATGTATATAAATCGCGTATACGACGGCCCTACACGCGACTGTGTATAGGGTAAACCGCGTGTGCGCAGCGAAAAATTTTTATACATAAAACTAATGGATGAAAATGATTTTTTCTTCCAGGATGACTCTCACATGGCGTGAAAGAGAGCACTCAGCTGTAGATAACGAAGTTATGGACAATGATGAGGCATTAGATGCCTTACGGGGATGTGGATTGTTAAAATTCTTCAAGTTGCCGAATATGAAAGCAAATGTGCGTCTGCTCGAGAGACTTATTGATTATTGGGATGTCGAGGAAGAAGCTTTTATGATTGATCAGATGCCACTCAGGATAGAAGTGGAAGATATATATTTCATCACGGGCCTTTCCCGAAGGGGAGAGGTAGTACACTCCCGGGGCAGGACCCGGAATAGTCTCAGTGTGGACGACTATGTACAACTTTACTGCCCAGGTCATCGGAAGGTCGGGAGTCAGATCTCGATCCCACACGTGGCGAGTTTGTCACTGCGGATAATCTTGTTCACCATAGCTCGAGTGAACGGATCATCTTTGCTACATCAGGCATCACGGGTAAACATGAGCGTAGCAGTGGATTGTCTCACCACGGTGTTTGACTGGTGTACTCCTCTACTTGCCAACATGAAGGAGCAGCTTGCTTCTATCAGGAGGGGACAGACCAAAAACTTTGGGTACGGAACCATTTTATGCACTTTCTTCTTTGAGAAGGTTCCAGCACTTCGCCCCAGGGTAGCAGTTCCCATTAGTAGTCCACGTGATCCACGCATGGGCCGGTGGGCTGACTTGATGAAACGTCTGGGGGGTGGGGAAGTGCCCAGGAATGCATTCGACGATGACTTTTTTGCTTGGTGGGAGCAACAGATCATCGCCATAGACGACTACCCCTATGCTGGACTGGATTTCCGAGGAGATCCTGACCTAGTGTTGCCACCAGATGCAGCATGGGGCGAGATCGGTAAGATTTTTATTTTTTATTTTTATGATTTTATGGTTTTTAGGAATTTTCAAGTATAATGATGAACTTTGAAAAATATATTTTTTTGATGAGATTCAAATGACTGATATGATGATCATGTTCCAGACATTGGGCCTGTGCGACCAGATGGATTCCCACGGCATGGACGGCGTGGCCGAGGAGCCGAAGAGGAGGCTGCGAATGCGGAAAGGACGCTCAACAACGTCCAGCGACACTTGGCGAGATTGAGCTACCAAGTACCGATGGCCGAGATAGAGGACCTTCCTCCAGATATGCAGCGTCATGTGGTTGGGATGCCACGTGACTGGGTTCGCGTCTTTCGGCGCGTGGCCACTGCTATAGTTAGTTATTTAGATGCTCATCCAGAGCCGAGGCATTAGATATGCTTGACATGATTATGGGCATTTGAGTCCCAATTTTGTATATTTTGGACACACATATGTACACTCGAGACGCTTTGCGATATATATATATATACAGTTTGACTTTTTGATGCATGATTTTATGATGATGAATGATTGATATGCCAGTCTAATGCTTGATTAGCGATAGAATCAGCTAACCAATTTTGAGATCTTGGAATGTGCAAATAATTAATGTAAATAAATGATCTTTGCAACAACCTCACCCTTAAATATTGGCGATATAATGATGGATCTCTAACCCGATAAATGTTATTTAACTGAGACACTATCAATTGAGAATCAAGATACACTACCAACGAGTCGATCCCATAAGAGATTGCCTCGGATAATAAATTGATAACAGCTGTATACTCGGCCATATTGTTTGAAGCAGGACCGATACACACGCCTCTCGATGTCATCAACTGACCAGTTGGGTAATAAAGTACCCAAGCTGCGGATGCAAGATTCCGAGTGTGCCGACTAGCACCATCGGCGAATCCAAAATAAACCAAATCATCCATCAACACCTGCCAAAGCAGACCAAAAAGTGCTGATATCAGAAAACGCTCGATAAGATATGTACAAATATACATAAAATACAAAGAAGCCATTGCCTGGTAAAACTAAGCAAAATACTTCTTTAAATAGAGCCCATTTCGGGGCTCCGCCAGCTTGTTTCCTTCGAAATCAATTAACTCATACGATCCTTTTTCTAAGACTCGTTTGATAATGAAAGGACCGTACCACATAGGCTTGAATTTGCCTGCCCCCAAGGCGTCCTTATCTTGGTCATAGACCAAGACAAGGTCACCTTCAGAAAAGACACGAGGTCGGACAGACTTATCATACTGAGTTTTGACCCTTTTCTTATGGGCCTCATTCGTCGTGGCGGCATCTCGACGCTGCTCATCGAGATGTTCCAGGTGAACTAGGCGCTCCTCGAGACTCGAAGTCTCAGGAAGAAGCTCGACAGCCAATTTCAGAGATGGAATTTCACATTCGACCGGAAAGATAGATTCCATCCCGTAAACTAACTGAAAAGGAGTAAAACCAGTAGCCGTTTTAACGGAGGTTCGGTATGCCCAAAGAGCCGGATACAACATAATGTGCCAATTGGACCGATTTTTATCGATTGTCCGTTGGAGTATCGTCTTAAGAGTTTTATTGACCGCCTCGACCTGTCCATTGGCCTGAGGATAGTAAGGAGACGAATGCTCTTGACGGAAACCTAATTTAAAAGCCAATTCGGACATTAGCTGATTTTGGAAATGACTGCCATGGTCAGTGACAATCTCTCTTGGGATACCGAATCTTGAGATAACTTGATTGAAAAGAAACAAAGCTGCCGTGTCACTGTCGTTCTTATAAGTAGGCATGGCTTCAGCCCACTTCGTGAAGTAGTCTACAGCCACGATAATGTACTTGTGATTTGCCGCTGAAGGCGGATTACAAGTCGTAAAATCAATACCCCACTTAGTAAAGGGACCGACGGTGACAACGGGAAAAAGGAGAGCTGGATGCGCGCGCATCTTGCGAGTAAAAATTTGACACGGGTGACAGCGTTTTACCGCTTCCACACAGTCTTTAAAGAGTGAAGGCCAAAAGTAGCCGGCACGTAAGATGCGCTGGGCTGTAGCAAGCCCGGATAGATGACCACCACAAGCTCCACTGTGGAAATCATTAAGAACAAACTCTGCTTCCTCTAAGGTTAAACAACGTCGAAGAATTGAATCAACCCCTCGACGGTATAAAGTGTCACCAATGATAACATAGTTTTTAGCCAGGTGACGTAACTTGCGACGTTCATCCTTGGAGAAAGTAGAGGGAAACTTCGAAGTCTGGAGATAAACAATGATATCTCCATACCAAGGGTCTTGTGAAGAGATGAGGAATATATGTTCGTCGGGTAAACTTTCCTCATAAACAATATCCTCTCCACAAGGAAGCTCAGAAATTAGCTCCGCGAAGACCATAGATTTCTTAGACTTGGCGGACAAGAACTCGAGGTCGAATTCTTGTAAAATGACTATCCATCTATTATGTTTGCCCCCAATCACTCGCCTACTGAGGACAAACTGGAATGGATTGACCGCCGCTAAGACAAAAGTTTTGCGTAGCAAAATGTAATGACGGAGCCTCTGGACAGCATGGACTGCTGCCAAGGCCAACTTCTCAACTGGAGAATAGCGGAGTTCAGGGCCTATCAAGCCTCGGCTCAAATAATAAATCACGTGCTCGACAAGAGCATCGTCTTCCTGAACTAGAACCATACCAATGGTAGATTCTGCTGCAGCGAGATATAAAAGGAAGTCTCTACCATAATCCGGTGGACTCAAAAGCGGGGCAGAGACTAATGCCTTTTTCAAAGCATCAAACGACCGTTGCGCAAAGTCGTCCCACAGGAATGGAACTCCTTTCTGTAGCAAACGCATGAACCCTTTAGTGATCTTGGCATAGTTTGCTATAAACCTTCTTAAGAAATTGGCCTTCCCTTGAAGACTTTGAAGTTGACGAATTGAAGACGGGGGAGGCAACTGAACTATTGCCTCAACCTTGAAGGGATCAACGCGAATCCCTTCATTGGAAACTATAAACCCTAACAACCGACCTGATGTAACCGCGAAAACGCACTTATTAGGATTCAACCGGATTTTGTAAAAACGACATCGCTCAAAGACTAATCGAAGATGACTAGGATGATCAGTTCTCTTTCGAGAACGAGCAGCGAGATCATCTAAGTATGCCTCGATGATATGTTTGATTTCGTGGAAAGTGTAAGACATGGCCCGCTGAAAGGTGGCTCCAGCATTTTTAAGACCGAAGGGCATCTTTCGATATGCAAAGGTACCCCAGGGACATATGAAGGCAGTCTTATGCTGATCCTCAGGATGAATAGAGATTTGATTATAACCTGAGAAACCATCCATAAAGGAGAAAATCTCATTACCCGCACACTCGTCAATAATTTGATCAATAAATGGCGTGGGGTAATTGTCTTTTGGACAAGCCTTGTTTAAGTCCCTAAAATCGATGCATACGCGGATTGTTCCTTGCTTTTTGTCCACAGGGACTGGATTCGAAACCCAATCCGTAAGAGGAACAGGGTATATAAAACCCGTCCTTAGCAGCTTCTCAACCTCAGCTTTGATAGCCGCTGCTTTCCTAGGGTTAACCGGCCGAAGCCTTTGACGAATCGATTTTGCGTTTTCGTACGTCTTGATCTCATGTTGGACTATAGAAGGATCAATGCCAGGCATTTCCTCATAAGACCAAGCAAATACATCACGATATTCCTTGAATAGGTCGGTGTAAATTTGAATTTCTTCAGGGGAACACTCACTTCCGATGAAGATATTCTCGATGATGTTAGGATTCTTAGAGATGTTTATAGGTATCGTTTTTGAGATTACCGACATATTACCTTCAGCACGTGTGTGTGTTGGAGCCAAAGGGTTCGATACCGTACAAACATCACTACCAACGAGCTCGGAGAATCTAGATTCTACTTCCTGCAATGGAGGAAGAAAATATGAGCGATGGTGTAAGTCTTCCCAAGGTCGATCTATACCCATCATAATTTCGAGGATTGCTTCTTCAGAAGGTAGAACCGAATCTAAGCAGTCCAAGGCAGAGTTAGAATCAAAGCTCCAAGCAGGGGCCACATGACCATCTAACTCCTCTTCGGAAAAAGGAGTAGAATGGTTATCTGCAGAGTCTACGATAGCCTGATATCTAAGCTCAGCTGCAGATATAGGAAACGCCATTCCATTAACTTGCCCTTCAACTAATGTGGTCGTAGGTGAAGGCAAGGTCCAAGGGTCGGAAAAATGATGAGTTCGGAAGAACTCCTCTCGAGAAGATTCCTTGGATGATGAAATAGCATTGATTCTTGCAAAAGGAGAGGGAAGATCAAACGTACCCATCAATGAGGAATACATCCCTACTCCTAAATTCTCAGTCGGCGGGCGAGGATTATCCACCAAAGGAACAGTAGAGTCGGAGGTTGCTTGAGGATCGATTGGAGCATAGTCCAATTGATCAACCTTAACGATTTTCCCCTCATGAGGAAAGCAAATGACACGAAACAAAGTCGAAACAACGGCTTCCATCTCGTACACCCAGTTCCTTCCTAATAGGAGATTATAGTCTAGGTTAGCATCTACGACTTCAACTTCAATATTAACGACCTTCCCTCCAACACATATAGGAAAGGCCGGGATAATCCCATGCGGCTTGTGAGAATGGCCATCAAATGCAGTTAAGACGGTTGGTGAAGGAACAGCCGAAGGTGAACCAATAGTCTTCCAACATGACATGGACATGACGCATGTGGAAGCTCCTTCATCTATAACGGTGCGAAAAATATTGATTTTCCGGTATGTTGACTTTACCTGAAAAGCCATATGATGAGGGAGTCTCTTTTTGACATTTGACATGTCAAAAGAGAGCACTAGAGAGTTAGCCGGATCGACTGCTCCAATGGCGGAGAGTAAAGCACTTCTCTGAGACGGACACGACTGGAGAACTTCCAAAGCGGACATAGCACATGGGCTTTGAGCCAAATCCTCCACAATGGAGTAATTTTGAGCAGCTCTAGCATTGGGGTTAATTGTCGCGTGTTTGGCGGAACCTTTCGGTATCCTAGGTATAGTCTCAACAGGAGGTCGCTCGATGTGAAGGTCATTACTTCCGGGAACCGTTTTATCCTTAGATGTTTCGGCTTCACCATAATCACGTGACCGAGTAGTCACGTTAACGTTTGAACCCATCATAAAAACATTTTATGCTTTTTCCCCTTCCTGGTTGCCCCCTGAGGAGGTCCCAGGATTCGAATTTGCGCCAGCAAGAAGTTGCTGCCCTTGGGGAAACGGGTTAGTCAACACAGCTTGCGAACTAGAAGTCCCTTGCTGTGCTAACAAGCGCTGAGCGTCTTCGATTCTAGGGCAAAGATGAGTTAGATGGTCCCCACTGCATAACTTGCAAGGAAACTTGACTTTCTTTCTCGACTCACCTTTACCACCACCAGCGTTGTTGCCGGATTTATTTGCATCGGGCTTCCCATCCGAGTTCTTCTTTTTACCACGTCCTTTCTTTTTCCCATTGGAATTTTGATTTCCTTTGGGGTTATTGGATTGGACGGCGTTAATGGAAGAATTTTGGGAAGCGGGAGGATTAGACATTGTGATTTGGTTGTTAGGAGCAGTTTGTAATGACAACTGCTGCAATTGATTCAACAAGTTCACTGTAGTCGAGTCTACAGACCCCACGATACCATCCGCGTGCGGACCTGGCTTTGGCTTAGCTAAATCAACCTTAGATCCAGGAGCATCTGGCAAGTACTTTTGGAGGATCCCAGACTGAGAGTAGATCAGTTCTAATTGCTGGGCCCTGAAAATGGCTTGCTCCTCAGAATAGACCCCAGACATGGAGACATCCTTGGAGATCTCAGGTTGCAAAGACTTCAAAAACCACTCTAGACGGTACTCCGGAGGGATTTCGGCTTTAATGAGCCTTTTTCTCCGTCTCCATTCCTGTATGTGATCAGAAATGTGGGTTGCCTTATCCTGACGAAAGGTAGCCAGAAGTTCAGTTCCGGCATCATAGCGGACAGGCAACTGGAAGTGATTCAAGAAGATATTGGCTAAGTCAGCGAACGATGTAAAGTTGCCCCCTAGCAACTCTATGTACCATTTAGTCGCATTACCAGTCAAGGTGCGCTGAAAAAGTCTCAACCTAACCGAATCTTCGATGAGGGAGTTAGATGAGCACCACAAATGGAATGTGGTTACATGATCGCCCGGATCTTCACCACTCTTCCCTTCGAATTTTGGTATGTCCGAAGGGAGTTTGGTTGGGACCGGGGGCCAGGCCGGATTGTATCTGATAGGGTCATTCGTTAGCTTAGTGAGATCTGGCAAGTTTAACGTTGCCAGAAATGGAAGCCTAGGAGGACCTAGGGGATTCCACCCAGACTGGGCAGAACTCCCCAAGTTCTGAAAAGATTGTCCTGGGATTTGAGAGGCACCAGGCTGCCCCAAGTGACCAGTAGAACCAGCTGAACCAAAAGGCAAGCCTTGTGGTCCAGCAAAATTCGGAGTTTGACCAACTCCTGCCGTATAAGCTCCATAGCTTGCAAAGTTTCCTCCTAAAGAATTGTAAGGAGTCGATAACCCCTGATATGGGTTCCAAGCCGAAGCGAGGGGAGGAATACTTTGAAACATGCTAACCGTGGAATACGGCCTACTTCCTTGTTGGCCAATGAATGGATTCGCAGTTCCTGCGTTACTAACCCCAGGGTTATTCCAACCTTGGAAAGGATTGCTGCTTTGTCCTATTGAAGAAAAAGGCATGGATCCTACCGTTGGGTTGGAATGTGGAATATGACCACTTCCAAACGGAAAACCCTGAAATGAAGCCGATCCGCCCATCATGGACGTAGCGGCACTGAACGGAACTGACGGAATACCCTGTGATTGGGTGCCAAAAAGGAAGGAACCAGTACTAAAAGCATTGGTTTGGGCATTTCCACTCGTGGACGGAATGGAGGTAGACCCAACCAAAGATGTGCTAGCAAACGATCCGAACAAGGAAGCGGAGGGGATGGAAATGGTTCCTCCCCCTTGCACCGATGTTGGGGTTTGCATAGTCGCAGCACTCGTGGAAGCCATGCTTCCAGTAGTGATCATAAATGGTAAGCGCGTAGCGTAACCTGGACTCGCTGGTCTATATAATGGAGGCCCAACGTATTGCAATACGTCTGGGTAACTAGATGGTAGTGGAGAATTTGGAATCACTAATGATTCTGAAAGTTCTTCTACCTCTACGTTATCCTCCGCTTGAAAGCGAACTTGAGAAAAGACTGGAGCGTCCCTCTCTTGTTCAAAAGTACCAGGCCTTGCTTGGCTGCTAATATCCCCGAGAGGAGGATCAATCCCCGATGCGTCAACCGGCGTGGGACGGACCCCACCGGTAGTATTCCCTCTGCGCCTTCTAGGAGAAGGCTCTAAACTAGGTGGCGAGAGACCACGAAGTCTTCGAGACCGTCTTGGAGACCGGTCAGCCACTTTGAATTTTTTGTTAAGATCTAACTAAAGACTCAAAAAATTAAAAGCTAAGCCGACTAGGAGCACAGAGCACACAGTATAAAGTTCCTAAAGATACAGCCAGTCAAACAACTTTCAAGTATTTCCGCTCCAGGTGATTGAGACTGGACACCAAAATACGAGAAAGTGAATCAAAGGGCCTTCCGAGGATAGTCTGGGATGATGAGGGCCCAGTCCTATCAGCGAAGGTATCAGAGGAAGTTACGCTGACCTCCTAACAACAGCCTGCGCCGGTGCAAGCCCCCAAGCTTCGCAAGGGTGCCCTCCGGAAGTACTGTCGAGAGTGATACAACGTCGACCTCAGGTGCCACGGGATTCCCCTCCGCAGCCACCTATGCAGATCCCTAGGAGAGGCAACTATGGGTACCAACTCGTCGCAGAAGCCAGGCGGAACAGTCGTGAGGTAAGTTCGGACAAGTAGGAGAGGGGGTATCTCTCTTCCCTGTCTTCACAGACCCTCGTGCTTAACTCCCAGATCCGGAGCTTTCCTGGTCTTCCTAACGTTATTGGATTTACTCTCTTTAATCAGACTCTTATGTTTGACGTTTTGTGTGGCCTTGGAGAGTTAACTCTCCACTCGCCTAATCCAAGGCCCTAAAATCCTAAACTTGTTGGTGTAATAACTAAAACAAAAAGTTCTAGTGGATTTTAATTAAGCGCTTGATTTTATTAGGCTGTTCTTTAAGTCAAAGGTAATGGAGGTGAAACTTGTGGTGTTTTATGGACGCAAAAGAAATTAATAAAACTTAGCTACATGCATATGCACTTTTGTTTTCGATGAATAGCAATTTCTATGAGGTTCAGAAGGCACTTGTAATATAAACAAAAAATTTTCCTTTTTCTTTTTAGACTCCACACTCACAAAAACTAACAAAACTAAATATGCCTAAAAAGAGATGCAAATCTTACCCTAATGCAAGAACTAAATGTGGATGCACGATTCAAAGACTACTCTAAAAACAAAGAAGGAAAGTTGCTGCTTTACCAAATTTTGTCTTGCCACTGAAATGCTTAGATAGAAGATGATTTGTTACTAATCATTTCGTCCAAACAATAAAAACAAGTTTTAAGATAAAAAACAAAGCACTTTCACTTCGCAAAAAAAAAGGAAATCAAATGAGAAGCAAGTTTAAGAAAGCGAAACTCAAAAACTTTCAAAAGATTTTCTTTCAATCAAACCAAAAAGTATTTTTCAAAGGAAAACTCTCAAAAATACTGACACTAATGATTGATAAACAAGCCACCAAACACTTTTGTGAATTGACACCTTTCAAATGATGAAAACTCAACAAAAATAAAATGTGTTCGAAAACGCTTTTGACAATCAAAAGCAGCAATGAAAGTCCAAAATATCAAAAGACAAGTTTCAAGAAACTGGTAACAAACAAATTTCCCGAAACAAAGGAGTAAATGGTCATAAAAATGATTTCGTTAAGCAAACACAAATGTCATGAAAACAAAATGGACACAAAGATTTGAAGACAATCTTCCCACTCTGCCGAAACAGAGCAATCAAGATTCTTAAACAGAAACCTTGTGTGTCAAAAATCAATGACGCTTGCAATCAACGAAAAACAAGACTAGCACTCCTTATAACTAGAGAGAGTTCGAAACAAGATGCCCCCTGTTAAACAGAGAACTGTCACTGGGAATTGACTGTTTTAAACTGACCCAAACCACCAGACAGACATTCAGCAAAAGAAAAATTATAAATCTTGAAAATTATGTGATATACGCGCCTGCAATTATTTGCAGAATGCGTGTATACGCGACTGTAACTAAGGAAACCTGCGTATACGCGGGTTTACTTAGTGCAACTTGCGTATATACGCTTCTGTAATCCAGAAAAAGTGCGTATCTGAAGTCTTTCAAGAAAAATAAAAAAACACAAACTGAAAAACTGGAAAAGCTTGGAGTTCAAGAAAATATCAGACAGTCAGAACCAACAAACAGAGGGACTGAGCCTTGATTGGCTTGAGGACTACCCAAACTAGGAACAACAAGAGTGTTGTCCCCAGTGGAGTCGCCAATTCTGGTTGAAGGGAAAGTACCCCTAGGGTCCTTTGGGCTAAGACTCTACCAGACTGAAAATTGCTTATACAAAGAAACACACACACACAGCCATCTTTTTTTACTTTTAAGCAAATCCTAATGTTTAGGGTACATACCTAAGGTCCTATGTTCGAGAAGACCGTTAGGGTGCAAACCCTTCTTGGAGTTCCCTTCTTCTTTCTTTGACCTGCAAGACAAACAAATCAAAGAACACAACAGTACATGTATAGAAGTTTATGTATAAATCATCTTTATGCTATAAAGTTAGTTATAAAAAGTCTTTAAGTAACCACTTTCATAAGAATTCAACACAAGAATCTCATAAGCATAAAGAAAGATTATTCGGGAACAAAGACGTGTTTCTTTATATATAAAGGCAAATAAAGTACATATATCGGAAAGATATCACCTGAACACCTTCAGCAGGCTCCAAGCAAGCTTCCTCCCGGATTCGTTCCAGCCTCCAGCCTCCAACAAGAGCTCCTTCCAAGTCTTACTCAATGATGATGTCAAGGATGAATGATCACCAATACACATGGAAACAAGGGTTTCCAATGCAAAGTGGGGGAAGTGCAGAATGCACCAAGGACTTCAGACCTGGTCTAAGGGAAAAATCTCAGCATAATAATCTTGCTCTCCTTTCTCTCTCCCCTTGGCCTTCCCTTTGATGTCTTTTTATACCCTCTCCAAAGTAGTTTTTTAGTTAGGAGTTGGTTGGGAATAGTTGGGCCACGGGCACTAACAGGTGATCCAGCAGGTAAACCCGCGATCACCGCCCGAAAAAGAGGAAATTATATTTTTGTAAGTGTTTTAATAGATACACGCGGGTTGGGTATGACAGACCCGCGTGTACACGCGTTTAACACAGGGCAAAGTCGCGTATAGGGAATAAAACACTGTTTTTTAAATTTCTGGACCAGGTCTGGAAGGAGGGGTTGCCCTAGGCCATAAGTGCAGCATCACAAACCATAAGAGTGAGATTTGGAGCTATAACAGTTTTGTAGCAGTGACTACGTCCCTATAATATTAGTGTAGCCTCCTTATTGTTATTGTTAGTGTAGCCCCCTTATTGTTATTGTTGTTCCCTTACATTATTATTGTTATGTAGGTGCTGATTATATTGTGGCCCCTTAGACTCCTTGTAGTGTCCTATCTAGGGTGCTAGACTAGGCTATATTTATTATCGACCAGGATGCGTAGACTTAGAGGCATGCATCTACAGTATATAGACATAAAGGATTATTAGCTAAGTGGTTATGATGGTAGGTCACAGGACTTCTTTACGGAAGATTGAGGTATGTTACCTATCACCCAAACACTTAGGTCACTCAGTTAATCTACCTAATTAAAACACTGTCATTCAAATCATTTATCAAATTAAAACACTGTGTATCACTTTAAACCAAGATTTCAATCTCCTTACAGAGACACCATGCATAAAACCGTTGTTCAGCAAATACTCAGCATTCACTAATATTCATGCAAGATAAAGACATACGGAAATTATAAGCATACTTTGAAATGATAACAGAGTTCATGACATTTCTTTAAAAGACAACAAAGGATCGAATCCCTTACAGGATACGATTCACGATCTCAGTGATGAACTATTCAAGAACTATCATAAACATTACCCATACGCATTCTATTGAAATCGAAAACCAATTCTAATTGCTGTGCATATCATTTAATACCCTAAGTTGCGAATAAAAAGAAATGACAGTATACCAGTTTAACGCAGGGCCCGTCTGCGTTTCAGAAGTATACTGGACTGTGATCAACCAATTATAAAATCAACAAGGAAAATCGTGACTGCAACCGTGTTCTTGGTATTAAGTTCAAACTCTGTTTTCAAACGATACAATGATAACCAACTACTGCCTACACAGAACTGTGTTTACATATGTTTTTACAACCCTTACATTTCGAAAACGAATGTACATTCATGATGTGGCTGTTGCCGCTTTTATCATGTCGTGATTTTAAAAATGTTTCTATCCTAAACTGATTTCAAAAAGGAACAAAACTAAATCAATTTAGAATGCTATGTTGTTGCTGCCTTTGTCGCCAACATGCTATACTTTGACCATCGTTGACCGCGCATGTAGGAGGGTCGGTTCTGCTGTAGGATAGGTATTCTTCCATGCTTGGACATTCTACTTTTCATCCCTACCCTTCGCTCTAGCCTAGCTGTCATGCCACATGTCAAACAATAAACCAATTACAGGATGTTGGAACTTCCTGTAGTCATTTTACCAAAAATTTCTAATTCTTTAACATAAAACTCCTAAATCAATTTCAATGCATTTTAATAACTATAGTACTATTAACTAATCAATTTTCAAGGGATCTAAGAGATGTATGATGGAAAGAGGTAGACAAATGATATGTTTTAGGAGGAAAAAGGAGGTCATGGGATGGTACCAACATCTCTCCCTGACTTAATGAATTAGCATGTCCTCATGCTAACCCCGAAGTGCTTCCCTTGAACTCTGTCCCTGCCTGTACCTCTGCTGCCTTTAGCAATGTATCCACATTCTTTTTCACCTGGGCATCTTTCTGACCATGGAGCTCCTACTTTAATCTTTTGTATTTTTCTTTGAGGGTCTTCTTCTAGTTGTACCACTTAGTGGCCCATTTACAAATATCCGTTTGCTCAGCCTCAAGTTCACTGATTCGCTCCCTTAACTTTTCATTCTTCTGTTGAGTCTCTTTACTCTGCGCTCGGAGCATCTCATTTTCTTTCTTGATAACTTTTTCTAGCATATTAGCCTCCATGAGTTCTTCCTTTAATTTCTCAATTTGTTTCTCCATTTTCTTCTGTTTCTTAATGGGAGGTGGTGAACCTTTTTCTTGCCTGTTATTGCTTTCAACCTCTATATCAGCTTCTGGTCCTGGTTGTGAGTGGTCACTACTCTCAACATCCATCGGTATAGGTGCATTGGATTCAAGCTGGTCTTCTTGTAACTGGGCTTTTGGTGCTCTCCTTGTTCTTCTTGAATAAGTGGTGAAAATTTTATCTTGCTCTGCCTTCTGAGCATCCTCTTTTCTCATTTTCCTAGTCCTTATGCTGCTCACAGGTGGAGGTACCTTACTTGTTTTGGATACTGGGATCTCTTCATCGATATCCTTCATGAATCCTGAGTTCTCTTGTAGTTCTTCTTTGTCCTCTTCATCTTTAATTTGGTTAGCAGCTAAGAACTCCTTCCACGGTTTCCCTCTTCTCTGCAATTCATGCTCAATAAGAATTTTAATTAATCCAAAGTGATATAGGCTCTTGTCTTCATTTCCCTTCTGCTTTTGGATGGTCTTCGACATCTTGGTTAGGCTTTGCAATAGAAAATATGGTAGACTGATAACACACTACCTTTTCAAGTGTAGCAGTAGTTTAATATGGTATAGATAGACAATACTGTAACGGCCTTCGCAAGTTACGAATTTTTGGAGGATATAGACCATCTTGTCCCAGGGATGCATCAACCAACTCCTTGGGACGCCTTTCTTCCAGTTAACTGATGAGACTCTGGATCTAGACATAAATTGAGTCCATGACTTCTCTTTAAATTGCTTTGTCTTAAAGTACTTCTCCCCTTCTGGGCTGATCCCTATTGATTGGGCTATGGTGTCTTCCGAAACCCTGAATGAGAAATTACCTATCAGGGCTTTCTCTCCATTGAATGTGAAAGCGAATTGTTTGGTAACCTCTTCATTACTTCCATGAAATTTCTCTAAAAATGGCAACCACTGTATCTCTTTGAGAATTGAAATGAAATATTCATGATATTGAGAACTGTCGAACATGCTCGGCTCGGCCCTATTGGTCATTTTGGCAGAGGGTCGTGCTCTAACTCTTCTCTGTTTATGTTTTGCAATTTCAACAAAGAAGTTTCAATTTGTTACCTGGTGGTGTCGCTCCCTTAATATCCAGTATGATGCTCGGTTGACTCTCTTGTGACTTTGGTGGGAGTCGAAACCGAATGGTTCTATTTCCCTCTTGTGGCGCTCACTGCTTTCAATCCTTACTGTGGAAGTCACGGGAGTCAAATGCCAGCATGAAATAACTGAGAATGATGGTGAAATAACCAACTATACTTACTTCATAGCATATTCATCTTTTGGAACGGAGGAATGGCTGTACCGTTTGTATAGATGCCATCATAGGAGCGCTGGAAGCGTATATGCAATACTGGGGTATGATTTCAGGGAGTCCTCTGAATCATTTGGCTACGTCGGGTGGTGGAATCATAATTCGGCCATGTGGGATACAATGAATAAGCCCACTTAACATTTGTTTCTTTCCTCTTTTTTTTTTAAAACAATCCACCACGTGTCCTGCTTCTATTGGTACTCGGCCAAATGGAAGATGTTGGTATGGCTGTAAGATACGATTGACATAACAAGGTTGATATGAAAAGGGGTAACGAATTTAGAGGTATGAAATAGGTTGGAGTATGAAAGATGATAAGAATTAACAGTGAGATAAGGGATGATGGAAAATGTAGTGTCGTTGAAATCGATCATAACAGTCACAGTCATTAAATTCAACATTAAAAATTAATCTAAGAAATTAAATGTTAAGAATTAAGGAACACATTACACTTTTGTTGGTTGTTGTTTCATTGGCATGCTGAGTAGGACTAGTCTCTTTTGACTATTCTTTGCTGTTCATAACAGGTCCCCTGAGATAGATTCGAATGCAATAGGTCCCTCTGAGATCTTGAAGATGTTCATGCAGCTCCTTTGAAATCCGGAGAAAGAATTATATGTGTACAGGTTCCTTGAGCTTGGGTATTTGATGGAGTCTTGGTGCCCAGCAACCTGTGAATCCTTGTAGAAACTTGATGAAGCTTTGTTGAAGTAACCTTGAAGTAACAGTCTCTTAACAGGTCCCTTTTATGTGTCTTAAACAGGTCGCATTACTGCTGGTGTTGGTAGCATGGTCTTCTGGACAGAACAGGTCCCCCTGCATAATGTTTATAACCACGTCCCTCTGAGATAAAACAATGACAAATAAACTTCTTTATTGAAATCTGGAATGCTGGAACAAACTGCTTTGGAAATTTACAGTGAGGAGATGAGATAAGAAATCTTTAAGAATTTACAATGGAGAGATAAAAGAACAAAATGTTGATGCTTCTCTCCCCCACTAAAGTGTTGACTTGTCCTCAAGTCATGATTCATTTGATAAATCAAACAGTGAACAAAAGAAAGGGAATTCTTACCCGCCAACGAATTGGTTTTCAAGTAAGAATTCGGGGTTAGAGTGTGCCAGAGTCTGGTTTTCACATCTAACCCAGTGTTATTATATATATATATATATATTTTTTTTTATATTTTTTTTAGATTTTGTTTTGTTTTTTTTTTTTTTAATTTCTTTTTGAATTTCTAAATTGAGAGGAAATGAACTAAGGCAGGGATATTGCAGCTGAAGGCTGCAGTATCTCAACCTCTCTTTGTTGAGATACTGTTTTGAGAAAATCTTGCTTGCTGATGGGCTTAGTGTATAGTTTCAGGCGATGACCATTGACAGTAAAGGAATGACCTTCTCCATCAATAGTTTTGAGCTTGACTGAACCATTGTCGTAAGCCTGAATAATTTGGTATGGGCCCATCCAATGGGTGGTAAACTTGGCTTTATGATCTCTGAATTTAGAGTCAAAAAGTAAAGCCCAGTCACCTTCCTTGAACTGCTTCTTCTTGATATGTGCATCATGCCACTGCTTCCTTTGTTTTTGCATGAGGATTGTGGTTTCCTCTGCTTGCTGCCTCATTTCATCCAGCTGGTTCAACTGCTGAATTCTTTCTTGTTGTGCTTGGTCCAAGTCAATTTGCAAATCTGCAGCCAGTTTAAAAGTATGTATTTGAAACTCAATAGGAAGCATTACCTCTTTGCCATACACCAACTGATATGGTGTAAATCCTGTAGTATCCTTCCACGTAATTCTGTAAGCCCAGAGTGCATCTTTGAGCTTCTCTTCCCAATTCTTCCTGTTCATTGCCACAGTTTTAGTAATGATCCCTTCCAAAGTTTTGTTTGTGGATTCCACCTGCCCATTGGCCTGTGGATGGTAAGGTGTGCTTCTCCTATGCTTGATTTGGTATTTGTCTGTGATGTCCTTCACTAGTTTTGAGGTGAATTGAGTACCTTGATCAGTCACTATCTCCCTTGGTACTCCATACCTTACAAAAATCTCTTCAAAAAGGAAATTTACCACTGTGTGTTCGGTGACTCTAACCAGTGCTTTTGCTTCAGCCCACTTTGTGACGTAATCAGTACATACTAAGATGTACTTCTTACCATTGGAGGTTGGGTTAATGGGTCCTATAAAGTCTAGAGCCCATTTTTCAAATGGCTCTAGGTGAAATTGGGGCTGAAGGGGCATCTCATCTATAGCTGTTGGCCTGCCCATTCTTTGGCAGCTGTCACAACTCTTCACATACTTCTTGGCATCCTTGAAAATGGATGGCCAGTAGTATCCAAGAGTAAGAACTTTGAATGTTGTCCGCTTAGCTGCAAAATGCCCACCACACGGTTCATCATGGCAAGATTTTAAAATATCAATTATCTCATCATTTCTTACACATCTTCTAATGATCATATCATAACCAGTGTAAAATAAATCTCCATTAAGCCATGAATATCTAGCACTTTGTTTGACTAGTCTTTTCTTTTCCTTTGCAGTAAAGTGTGGAGGTGTCCTTCCTGTAGACAAATAATTGGCCAAATCGGCATACCAAGGATTTACTATGGAAATTGCAAATAAATTTTCATCTGGAAAAGAATCTTCAACCGAAACAACCTCACCTGGATTTTGCAGTCTAGAAAGAAAATCTGCCACCTGATTCTCTTTACCTGGTCTATCTAACACTGTGATGTTAAATTCCTGTAACAATAATAACCATCTGGTAACTCTGCCACTAGTTATTGGTTTATTCATTAAATGTCTAATGGCAGAATGATCAGTATGTACAAAGACCTCATAACCAATTATATAATGTCGGAATTTATTCACAGCGTATATGATGGCAAGTGTTTCCTTTTCTGTGACTGTGTAGTTTGACTCTGCAGGTGTGAGATTTTTGCTAATGAAATAAATGGCATAATTACAAGATTCCTCTTTTTGGCCTAATGATGCACCCACTGCAGTGTCAGATGCATCTGTAAAGATATGAAATGGCAGGCTCCAGTTAGGCCCTCTTAAAACTGGTGCGGTTGATAACTTCTTTTTGAGTACTTCGAATGCTTGTTGGCAGTTCTCATTCCAGTTGAAAAGTACATCTTTTGTTAGAAGTTTAAACAAAGGTAAAGCTATTTTACTAAAATGTTCAATAAACCTTCTATAATAGCTTGCATACCCAAGGAAAATTCTTACCTCTCTTTGATTCTTTGGAATTGGCAAATCAACAATGATCTGGATCTTTGCTGGGTCAACTTTGATGCCTTGAAAAGAAATATAGTGCCCTAATACTATCTGTTAGGCCCTATACTACTAGTATAACCCCTTATTGTTATTAGTATAACCCACTTATTATATTGATGTACCCATGTAGTGCCCATATTTTTACTATTATGCCACATAGAAGCCCACCATTGTTACTGTTGTGCCCTACAATATTATTGTTATGTAGGCTTTGATTGTATTGGGACCACTTAGACTCCTATATATAGAAAGGAGGTATTTTCATTTGTATCATCCAAGAATTGTTCATTTATGTAATGTAAAGGAGGTTGCCCCCTCGAAGAGGCTGAATTCTAAGGCGTGGATCTCTCTTTTCTATCTTTTTGTGAGCTGGTTTCATAACATTTGGTATCAGAGCTTTGGATTCTAGGGTTTCGCTGCTCCAAACAGGTCATCGTGGAATTTTCGCTATAACTTTTTTTCTGTGACGTTTCAGAAGTCGCAAAAAAAACCCATTTGAGAAGAATTGGCGCTGAACCTTGGGTCCGAATTTCAGATCTTTTAGCGCGATATTTTCGGAGATATGATCTGCGGAAGTTGGTCTTTTTGCAGACTCCTGAATTACACTCAAAACAGGTGACCTAGGGAAAATCGTCATAACTTTCTTTCTGAGCATCGGATTGAAATTTTGTAAGAAGGTACAGAAAGAGGACGGACTGTAGTTTCGGTTTATATATTTTTTAGAGTCAACAGTGACACGTGGCACTTCATACAAGTTCGCTCTACTGAACTTGTCTATAATCAGGTCACTGCGGGAGATTGTGCATAACTCTTTCTTGGAGAATCCAATTTGGATCAGACTTGTGGCATTGGAAATAGGACACAGAGGGCTACTACAGGTCACAATTTCAGAACTTAAAGATCCGAAAGTACAGAGTTACAGTTGTTTCAAGTTAGAGCTCCTAAAATCAAGAAAAAGCAAGATGAGGAAGTTTGATGGCAAGGATCCGGTAAATTGGATACTTCAGATGGAGCAATATTTTGATATACATGGTGTACAACTGTTACAAAAGGTATGTATTGCATCTTCATATTTAGAACCAGATCAATTTTTATGGTATAAAGGGCTTTGTTCTCGTAAAAAACTTGTTACGTGGTCAATTTTCACGGAGGAAATGATAGCACATTATGAGGATATAAAGAGCAACACCTTCTTTAGAGCAACACCACAACAATTGGAAAGAGTAAAAGGGCTTTGTGACATAATGGAAAGCAAAATTATGGAAACCAGGAAGCATACCCCTCACAACTATAAGGATGGAAGTGTTGTTTCTCCCAGCCTTCCACAACCTACAAGGGTTACACCACAACAATTGGAAGAAAAAGAGAAAAAGGGCTTTGTTACAATTGTGATAGAAAATGCACTAAAGGTCATAGGTGTGCTGAGAAGAAATTATTTTACATAGAATATGAAGAGGAGGAAGAAAAGGATCAAGAAACATCAAAAGAAGAGGATATACGTCAGGACACCACCCCAGAGAAAGAAGAAATGAATCAGACCATATCTTGTAAAGCATTGGCAAGAATTACCACTCCTCAAACTCTCAAGATAGAAGGACATATCAAGAAGAAAAATGTGCAAGAAGTGAAAGATCACATCGAGAAAGAAGAAATGAATCCAACCATATCTTGTAATTCAATGGATGAAATTACCACTCCTCAAACTATCAAGATAGAAGGACACATCAAGAAGAAAAATGTTCAAGAAGTGAAAGATCACATCGAGCATCAAGAAATGAATCCGACCATATCTTGTAAAGGACTAGAAGAAATTACCACTCCTCAAAAGATAGAAGGACATATCAAGAAGAAAAAGGTTCAAGTAGAGAAAGATCATATCGAGCATCAACAGGAAGTTCTCCAACTTTTAAAGGATAACGTCACTTCGGTGCAAAATCAAATGAAACAACAGGTAGATCAACATCGTAGTGAAAAATGTTTTGATGTGAGTGATTGGGTATTTTTACTGCTACATCTCAAGCAAGCTATTTATGAGAAGGAAATGTTGGCAATACTACATGCACTTAAAAAATGGCGACCTTACCGAATGGGAAGACGCTTCAAGGATGAGGATGTGGAAGCATTGTTTTATGCTATTTATATTATCCAACCAAATTGGATAAACGAAGCAACGGATGAATGGAAGAAGAATGAAGAAGTATGGCCACTTATTCAAAAGTTGCAAAAGATCCCAATTCAAGCAATATTGCCAGAAATTGAAGAGGAAGGAAAAATCATATTGGAACCTGGAGCAGTCATAGAAACAAGAACCCGACAGCTACGAAATCGATCAATTTCAAAGTATCTCATCAAGTGGAAGAACTTACCCGCTAAATATTCCACATGGGAGGACAAGAATTTTATATAGAAGCATCAAGAACTACTCAAGCGTTGAGGACAACGCTTTTTGAAGGAGAGGGGCATGTTAGGCCCCTATACTACTAGTATAACCCCTTATTGTTATTAGTATAACCCACTTATTATATTGATGTACCCATGTAGTGCCCATATTGTTACTATTATGCCACATAGAAGCCCACCATTGTTACTGTTGTGCCCTACAATATTATTGTTATGTAGGCTTTGATTGTATTGGGACCACTTAGACTCCTATATATAGAAAGGAGGTATTTTCATTTGTATCATCCAAGAATTTTTCATTTATGTAATGTAAAGGAGGTTGCCCCCTCGAAGAGGCTGAATTCTAAGGCGTGGATCTCTCTTTTCTATCTTTTTGTGAGCTGGTTTCATAACACTATCCCTTCGTTTAACATCATAAAGCACTTTTCATTGCTCAGGGACAGATTAGCTTCAATACATCTTTTCAAAACTCTTTCAAGGTTCTCTAATGCATGTTCAAATGAATTGTCGTACACTGAAAAATCATCCATGTAAACTTCAACACAATCATGAACTAAATCAGCGAAAATAGCTAATACAACTCTCTGAAATGTAGCTGGAGCATTGCAAAGTCCAAATGGCAAAACATTGTAAGCATAAGTGCCCCAAGGACAGGTGAATGTGGTTTTGTCCTGGTCTTTTGAGGCTATCCTGATCTGGTTGTAGCCACTGAAACCATCAAGAAAAGAAAATGATGATTTCCCAGCTAGGGTGTCTAACACTTGGTCAATAAATGGTAGTGGGAAATAATCTTTGAGCGTTGCTTTGTTCAGTTGTCTGTAATCAACACAAATGCGCCACTTACCATTTTTCTTGGGCACTATAACCAATGGGGATACCCACTGACTGTCAGAAATAGGATATATAAAATTAACTCTCAACAGTTTTTGCAATTCTTCTCTGACAATATCCTGAAGCATGGGGTTCATTCTTCTCTGTGGTTGCCTCACTGGTTTGATAGTACTATCTGTGTAAATATGGTGAGTGCATGTGTCAGGGTGAATCCCATGCATATCGGTGTAGTCCCAAGCAAAGGCTTTCTGGTATTTTCTCAATAGTCGAATCAATTTCTCTTGCTGAGATGAGTCTAGGTGATTGCCTATGTTCAAAGTTTTCCCTGGACTAATCTCTATGATCTGACTCTGTGTGTTGGTGATGGATTGAACTGGAAAAATGTCGTGAAATGTGGTTTGCAAAGATTGAATGGTGCATGTTTCCTGAAAATTTTGGGCTAAAAGTACATCTGCAGCATGATATTGGTCATTTCTCAAAATTTCGGAAATATCAGGTTGAGAAAGGAATAATTCTACCAAATCATTATTGTCTTGTTCTTGGAAATCATAGATTTGGTCAATGCTAAAAACAGATTGTACTTCTTCTTTATCATTGAATTTATCATCAAGCCACAAATTGTGTGTTACTGCTGGTGATTGTGCCGATGGATAAAGAGTGAGTTGTTTTCTTTCGGTCCCTCTTGAAATGATCATGTTGCCCGATCGACATCCTATGAATGCATCAGCAATCGCTAACCATGGTCTACCAAGGATGATAGGGTGCCCTCCTAAATTGGATTTGGGTTGAAGAACTAAGAAATCCACTGGATACTCCCAAGAGTCCAGTGAGACAATTATGTCCTCCATAATCCCTTCAGGAATCACTTTAGACCTATCAGCTAGTTCTAGAACAATCGTTGTATGTTGCAAATTTATGAGCTGAAGTGTTCTCATGGTTTCAAGAGTCATGACATTTATTGCGGCCCCAAGATCTATCAAAGTGTTTGGAATCTGTATGTTGTTAATGATGGTGGTCACTTTGGGAATGCCGAGATCAACATACTTTTCCATGGATATGGTATTGGTCATAAGGCCAGCTAAATGTCCTATAACATGAATGGTTTTAGGATCAATCCTTTTTCTAGCAGGCTTCTTGAGGCAGATGTATTTGATGGCTTTAGTATATATGGGAATGTCTTTTATAGCTTGCAGCAGCGGAATTTTTATGTAGACATTCTTGAGTTCATCTAAGACATCAACCTGTGGTATAGACAGTGGAGGTTTTATTTGGACCAATCGGTCTGGAAAAGGTGGATGCAATGGTTGCATCTGCTTATCTTTGGTATCATCATTTGGTTTTCTTTGATTTGTCATTTCATTTTCATTTTCTGTGTTTTCTTCTTGCTTATCTGTTATTGGAGAATCTTTGTGGAGTACCCTACCAGACCTCAAGTTGATATTTTGCAAGGGTAGTGTGGGATATGAAGTTCCCTCTTCTACATTGTAGGCTGGCCTCTCTGCTCTGTTATTTGGATTTGGGACAGTTTGAGCAGGAATTTGAGTAGGTCTGGGAGGTTGTGAGTTAGCTGGAAATTGCAGTTGTGGTGGATTTATTGGTGGAGGAGCAGGCAGTGCTTGTTGAGTAGGTTGAGGCTGATAAACAACGTGTTGAGGATACTGCTGATATGGTTGAGAATGTGATGAATACGGCTGATGGTATTGCTGATATGGTTGTGAATATGGTGGGTATGATTGAGGATATGTATGATAGGATTGAGAGTACTGTTGAGACGGTCTCCATTGTTGCTGTGGGTGGTTTTGGTGCTGCCATGGCATGGGTACATTCCATGAATTCTGTGCATACATTTGATCATTTACAGGAAATTGCAAATTTTGATTTGGAAACATACCTTGAGGTGCTGGCCTTGGCTGCCATGGTCTCTTTGTGCCCATGTAATACACGTTTTCCATCTCTGCATTAGCTGCCATATTACAGTTCTGCAAAACCTTAACTTTAGGACAATTAAACATATCATGATGTTCAGTACAGAAAGCACAAACTTGGATGTTTTCTAATGGGCAGTCTTTTAATGCATGTTTCTTCCGGCATTTTGGGCAGAAGATAGCCATTATCTGATCTTCATCTTCTTGTTTCTTCTTAGCTTTTAGAGTGTCAATTTGGTTCCCTAGGGTGCTTAACAGATCTGTTTTAAACTCTTCTAATAGATTCCCTATTTCAGCCCTTGTGACACTTGCGGAGGCAGATTTTGTGACTTTGGATGACAGGGTTCTTTTTCCCATTTTAGCTTTGCTCCTTGAATACTTTTCGCATAACTCAGCGATTTCTTCAAAGGGTAAGGCAGAAATGTCACCTTTGCCCATCAAGTTAAGATCATCCATGTATTCCTCTCGAATACCTTTCAAGAATATTGTGCGGATTAGATCAAGAGGCATAGTTCGGTGTTTGGATTTTTGTAAGTTGTAGACAAACCGTTCTAAGTATTCCTCTAAGGTTTCATCCTCTTGCTGGCTCATTCTAAAGATATCATCTTTAGAATCTTTGGATCTACAGTAAGGTTGATATTTCCTTAGAAATATTCTTCTCATGCCATCCCAATCAACTATAGCATGCTCACCAAGCCTCATGAACCATCTTAAGGCTGATTCCTTTAATGTCGCTGGGAAGAGTCTAAGCCTATGGGCATCATCTGTATAGCCATATGTTCGACATACAATGTCAAACTCGAACAAGAATGAGTCTGGATCTTCTGAAGCCATACCATAAAAGTTTGGTAGCACGGATGGAGGTATGTTTTTCATTTTGATCTCATCATCTTCTTGTGGTTCATGTATAGGAAACTTAAAAGTTGACTCTTCTTCGTCTCTCTGTCCTTGATTTGGTACTGATCCAGCTCCTTCCTCAACCATTCTAATAGGTCTCTCTGTGTCAGTGTCACTTGTTTTAAAGAGGAGTTTAAAGAAAGATTGTTCAGTCACTGTGCTACTTTCTCCTTGTGTGGAAGATCTAGGAAAGTGCTTCTTCTGCGATTTATGTGTTAATAAAGTTTGCCTTTCGATGAGAGTAAGTCTTTGTCCTGACTTTTGTTTTTCCTCTAATGCTTGGATGGTGACTTCCTTAGCTGGTGTTGTATTCCCTAAAGAGTCTGCTCCTGATGATGATGGGTTACTTTTTGGATGGTGGGGGGTTTTTATGAATCTACCTTGATTGTCTCTAAATCTAGGCATAAATGAACATGATTTCTAACTGTGTTTCTAACTATGTTTTTGCTCGTTTTTGTTTATTGAATTTTTTCTTTTTAAATCCTTTAAGTATGCCTCCCCGGCAACGGTGCCAAAATGTAGTGTCCTATCTAGGGTGCTAGACTAGGCTATATTTATTATCAACCAGGATGCGTAGACTTAGATGCATGCGTCTACAGTATATAGACATAAAGGATTATTAGCTAAGTGGTTATGATGGTAGGTCACAGGACTTCTTTACGGAATATTGAGGTATGTTACCTATCACCCAAACACTTAGGTCACTCAGTTAATCTACCTAATTAAAACATTGTCATTCAATTCATTTACCAAATTAAAACACTGTGTATCACTTTAAACCAAGATTTCAATCTCCTTACAGAGACACCATGCATAAAACCCCTGTTCAGCAAATACTCAACATTCACTAATATTCATGCAAGATAAAGACATACGGAAATTATAAGCATACTTTGAAATGATAACAGAGTTCATGACATTTCTTTAAAAGACAACAAAGGATCGAATCCCTTACAGGATACGATTCATGATCTCAGTGATGAACTATTCAAGCACTATCATAAACATTACCCATACGCATTCTATTGAAATCGAAAACCAATTCTAATTGCTGTGCATATCATTTAATACCCTAAGTTGCGAATAAAAAGAAATGACAGTATACCAGTTTAACGCAGGGCCCGTCCGCGTTTCAGAGGTATACTGGACTGTGATCAACCAATTATAAAATCAACGCAACAAGGAAAATCGTGACTGCAACCGTGTTCTTGGTATTAAGTTCAAACTCTGTTTTCAAACGATACAATGATAACCAACTACTGCCTACACAGAACTATGTTTACATATGTTTTTACAACCCTTACATTTCGAAAACGAATGTACATTCATGATGTGGCTGTTGCCGCTTTTATCATGTCGTGATTTTTAAAATGTTTCTATCCTAAACTGATTTCAAAAAGGAACAAAACTAAATCAATTTAGAATGATATGTTGTTGCTGCCTTTGTCGCCAACATGCTATACTTTGACCATCGTTGACCGCGCATGTAGGAGGGCCGGTTCTGCTGTAGGATAGGTATTCGTCCATGCTTGGACATTCTACTTTTCATCCCTACCCTTCGCTCTAGCCTAGCTGTCATGCCACATGTCAAACAATAAACCAATTACAGGATGTTGGAACTTCCTGTAGTCATTTTACCAAAAATTCCTAATTCTTTAACATAAAACTCCTAAATCAATTTCAATTCATTTTAATAACTATAGTACTATTAACTAATCAATTTTCAAGGGATCTAAGAGATGTATGATGGAAAGAGGTAGACAAATGATATGTTTTAGGAGGAAAAAGGAGGTCATGGGATGGTACCAACACTCCTATATATACCAAGGAGGTCTTGCCATTTGTATCACCCAATAATTATTCAATTATGTGATGTAAAGGAGGTTGCCCCCTCGAAGAGGCTAATTTTCAAATTGTTGATCTATCTTTTATTTTATTTTGTGATTTTGTTGCATAAGAGGGGGTGAATCATTTTAGTAGATTCATGGACATTAAAATTCAACTTAACACATAATGAATAACAAATTTAATGTGTGAACAAGTAATAAGAAACCCAAAACATCACATCAACACATAACAACAACACATATGGACACCAAATATAAGTAGAAACCCATACAGGGAGAAATCCATGACTTTTGTATTGTTGTGATGCAAAGAGAAGTTCTTACTCCCTTATTACAACTAATCTTATGTAAGCTCCAATCTACATAAGGCTACTACCTCAATTTTTCTGCAAGCTACAACATGCAAAGAAGCTCCAACTCCCATAATTTTTTTGTAGGCTACAACCTAAAGAAGGCTCCTAGCTCAATAGGCCCTGCTATTTATCAAACTACAAATTCAAAGGAGACAGACTACAATCTCCTTATACAAACAAGAAACAACAATGTGTTGGTTACCTGGTCTATAAATTTCTTCTTCTCATCAAATTTGCTTCACATATTCTCTACATGTGTGAGGTAATAGACAAGTCAAATTAGTTCACACACTCTCTAACATCCTCGCCTCAACCTCACACATTTTTATAGACAAGCTTTGTTGGTTGTTGGTATTCAAAACATGAATATGAAGTGAAAAGGCTTGTCTCTTTGCATTCCACCAATTCATTTCACATCTTTTGGGATTTTGAATATTAGAATAAAGTAGATGCTTCACCAAATATTACTTTTAGCCACATAAAATGATTAGATCAACAAACATAGTATTGATAGCCTTTGTAACATACATTGCAACATTACAAGCATAACAACATTCTTCATGCATTTTCATTTTTTTTCCTCATACCTTTGCCTTAGCCTTAGCCTTGCATTATGTCTTTTCCTTGCATCACAACAATCTTTGCAACATCATTACCTTTGTCTTTGCCTTGCATCACAACATCTCAAGTCAACCATCATATGCATATATGAACATAAGCAAGCCAACATTTGTCACTAGCTCATTGACATCTCCAAGCATCACAAGCATAACAAGCATCACCAACATACTTCAAAATCACAAGAACATATCTGCAATGCCATATGAAATGACACATAGAATTTTTGTTAAGAAAACATTACAACAAGCATCCATGCCTTGCCTTGTAAATCTTCAACACTGATGATAGTGCATCTCACAAAACCACAAGAATCAAGCACCACAAGTGTCAAACATGCCTTATTGCTCATAGTCATAGCAAGCCAACCATCAAAAATAGTATAGCCATATCATCACACCACTCTTGTTACTCCTTTGCTGCTACTTTTCCTTTGCTACTCTTTTTTCCAATGTTATCTCTTACTTCTCTTTTTGTTGCACATTTTCCAAGTTGTCAAACAACACATGCAATTCCATATCTCTTGCTGCTACTCCTTTGTTGTTCCTTTGTCATCCATGCCAACAATGCAAACAATCTCCCCCTTTGACATTGATGCAACACATTTGTCCTCCCCTTTTGCCTTGAGAAATATTTCTCCTCATTGCTCCTAACCTCTACTTACTTCCCCCTTTGACATCAATGGCAAGGGGGTTAAAGACTAAAGGCTGAAAAGACTTGATGTCTATTAACCAAATATTATGTTGTTCAACCCTACATTTTGAGAGACTTCCACAACCTTATGCATATGAAATCAAATGAGCTATTTACATGAAATGCCTTTAAATTGTTCCATAAGCCCTTAATTTTTAATTATTTCAACTGAATATGGTGCAAGGAATACAATTTTCTTGTTAGACAAGTCATGCCATGTTTGAATAGAATCTGCAAGTCAACCATAGTGTAATAGAAGTTTGGAAGCAATTAGGGCAACCACACCATTGATAGATTAGGGCATAAAACCCTAAATTTAATGCATCAAAAACATATACCAAAGCTACAAAAGCTACAGTGATTTAACATTACCACCATTATCAACACTGGTAATAAAGCATAATATATTAAAGTTGGTACATGATAAGAACTTCAAAACTCTCCAACCTGCAACAATTATATATGAACTAAATATATAATAGCTCTCCAATAATTATGATCTCCAATGCACTAGAGGAATACTCCCTTTGGTGCCTATATAATCCAAGGCCACCTATAAATCCAAGCTATAACCATTGTTCTCTTACAGTGGAGCTTGGGCATTTCAAACTAGTGTAGATGTAGCCCTCCAATCACCATGTCATTTGATTGTGCTCTTAGTAATGGATTCAATAATGTAAATTTGTTAGGGAGAAACCAACTAGCAACATCTTCATCTTGTCATTCACATAAAGTTCCCATCACTATTGTCATTATTCCATACAAGCTCTCTGTCATAATTCTAATGTTGTACAGTGCTAAGAGTTTCCACTGTATAATGTTGAAATATATACCAATGTATAAAAATGCACCAAACACTCTCAACACTCTCCAATATTGTATTAAAGTCATTCCAAAATGTGTTAATGCTAGCAAATTGTATGAAAGTTGCATTAACACTGAAAAATTGAAAACTAAACTTAACACTACCACAAATATTGGTATTAAAGGATAGTGCAAATCAATGTACGCATGAACAAATGAATGAATAAAAGTTGCAATGCAATGTAAAGAACGAACAATGCAAACCACCTTATGAACTAATGAAGGTTGCAAACGGAACACTGCCACTAATGTCCTTAATAATATATACCAACTCATTGGGCCAACACATTGTATGTTAGCATATATATCAATGCACAATCTTGAGCCAATGCATTATGCTGCTACTATATATGAGCTTGTATTAACCATGCAAATATATATGAATTAAAGGCTACAATCAAGCACAATCAAGCATTGAATCGTCAAATTATATATGAATGTTGTAAGTATACATGAGCCATTGTATCCAATGCATATATATTAACCATTATATCCAATGCAATGCCAATACAAACGTTGCCCAATAAACGCAATTATATGAACTCTGCTCAGTGTATTATAATGTTGCCAATCAAGAAATTATTGTATGAACGATGCTCCATGTATTATAATGTTATATAATCCAATCAACAATTATATATATGAACATTGTACCGTCAAAATATTAGGAAATAACAATGTTAGGACACAAAACCCTAATTTAATTAAAAACTTTGCTCTTCATTAATATTAAAAAGGATAATCCATATACATACGTTTGTTATTTGCTGGGGAAAAATATGAACAATTTAATTGGTTTAGAGTTACTAAGAGAGGGGACATTCCAAATAAACTGAAATGTTTTGGAAGGTTGGTATTATATGATGGTGTTTTGACCTAGAACAACTTGCATAAGAGGCCATTTATTGGGAGAGGGGTGTGTATCTTTTGTGAGAGGACACTCAAATACTTGTTCCAACTGGAAGGGCATTTGGGAAAGGGTACTTAATTCTTTCAACATAAGGTATGTTTTGTGGCTCATTCACTGTCCTAATGCATCAAATCAAATTCTGGTATCAAAAACACAAATATTTTCCATTCATGCCTCTATATATTATATGGTCATTATGGAAATCAAGAAATATTGTTATCTTCCAAGAAGATACTGTTAGGGTTAGAATTGTCATCATAAGATCTCAAGGAGAAGGTCAAAAGAAGACAGGTAAGGTTTAGATACATCTAGGGAAGGTACCCTATTGGGTTTTTAGAAGGAGCTAGCATGCATTAGAAGTGTGGTTGTGGTGCTTTGTTGGTCATGAAAAGTGGCAGTTTATATCATTTATGGTGGGAAGGAGATGAGGGGACCAGCAACAACTGAGCTGAGGTGATAGGGTTATGGGGGATTTTGAAAACAACAAAGTGGATAGGGCTGGTAAATATTAAGATATAAGACCATGCAAGGAGGTCATCCAAAGAGAGCACAACAAATTCAAACCACCTATTTTAACTAATTGGATGGGTAGCATCATAGATTTGATTGAATCATGTCAAAACATTAATTTTGAACACATCTACAGAGAGAAAAATATGACTGCCGACCTCCTATCCAAGAGAGGACTTAAGGTCTTTCCAAGTATGATCCATTAGGCCATCTTTGAAAATAACATAAGGATCAAAGTTGACAGTGTCATTTTTAATTAAGGTTTCTTATCGAGGAAAATACTATAACCCCATTATGGATATACATGGAACAAGATTTGAAAACACAAACTCACATGATGATAAGGAAATAACATATTTGGAAGAACATTTTTAAAATTTGCAGGAGTTTAATGGCAAGAGCAAATTTATGTTTTTTTGGCTAAACAACTTTTTGGCTAAACAACTTTTCTTTTAGTGGCGAGAACAACTTTGTATTTTCTGGCTAAACAACTTTTCTTTTAATGGCAAGAGCAAATTTATGTTTTTTTGGCTAAACAACTTTTCTTTTAGTGGGAGTACAACTTTGTTTTTTTTGGCTTAACAACTTTTCTTTTAGTTGCTTTTCTGTATATTTTATGTGACTAATCTAATCTAGTTTTTATTTGTAAGAAGTTAATGTAATGTTTTAATTTGTATTTGGTACTTCCTCTTCAAGAGGTTAATGCACTGTTTGTATTTTGGTACGTCCTCTTCTGTTAGAGACATCACAAATTTGTGTCCAGTCCTCGGCATTTTGAATCTGTAGTAGGGATGGTATCATAAACTATCATAAGCTATACTTCTGTGTAGTTTGTTGAAAGAGACAGATAACATTAATATATAAACTTTCTCATAATTTATTAATAAAAACATAGTGATTGTTTTTTTTGTTTTTTAATTAAAAATGCTGCTCTTGAATTGGAGCCCAATGTACGAAAAGCATTGCAAGAAAGCTACAAAATGTTGTTGGGAGAACACTTTGTAACACATTGCAAGAACGCATTGGATATTAATTGAATCAACACAGCTCCAACTAACATTGTAAAATATGTAAACTATATCCAACCCTGTGGCAACTAACGAATAATATTGAAACTATATCCAAACGCACCATAACTATGTATCCAATGCAAACTATATCCAACGCATATCCAAAGTAATGATATACGTTGTTGGAATTAAACGTTGTTTAAAAATGGTGCCAATATAAACCATGCTCCGGCAATGTGCCAATATAAACTTTGCTCCAAGGCAATTAACGTTGTTTATAAACCAATGTTACTTCATATTAATGTTGCTTCAATGCTTGAATACTGCGATTATACTCGTCTCCACCATGCTTGCTCCAATGAAAAACGATGCTGGCAATAAAATGTTAACATTGCTCCAAGCGTTTGTACTAATAATGAATTAACGCTGCTCCAAGAGGAATCAACGTTGCTCCAATGAAAAAAGTTGTTGGAAATGGCATATTGATATAATAAGGGAAGTTGTTGGCATATCGTTATAATAATGAACGTTGTTCATATGTATGAATGTTTGAGACCATGCCAACTGATACCTAATAAGGGTTTGTTACCCATGTCACCCGCGTGATCTCCACCATAAAAAAGACAAAACAACACAGTAAAAATGTTGCCAATGTATAAACGTTGTTTAACTGCACTGTATTAAGCCATGCTCGAATTGTATCAAAGCTGCTCCAAATATATATTAAACCATTTGCAATATATATATCACATTATTAATTCAACGTTGCTCCAAACATTAATGCTGGTAATGATAAATCTATGCACCATTTAGATAACGCTGGTAAATAGCACAACTTTATAATATTAACGTTGTCGTTAAAATGACGCTGGTAAATAAAACCACGCTGGCGTTGAAACCATGTTGGTGAATAACACAACTTCAGAATATTTAAAGCTGGCATTAAAATCATGGTAATATTATCGCACAACTTCAGAATATTTAAAGCTGGCATTAAAATCATGGTAATATTATCGCTCAATGCTACTCCAAAACTGCAAGCATAATTTGTATTCTACCTAATTTTTGTGTTATTATTGTTGGAAATAATTACGATTCAATAATTTTTCATTTCCCAATCAGATTTATATATGTTATTTTAGTGAATTGAATTTGCGTGCTAGCTTATAGTCAGAGAACTTATGATTTAGTTAATTCATCATGTGTTTACAATTTTGTACTGGTGCAGACTCATTTCAGTACACAGACACCCACACATGCAGAGCTTACAACTTTCTCTCGTTCTCCAACTTCTACTTGAAGGGAAGTACAGCCTCCTAGCTCTTGTACTAGCCAATATGTTTACTAGTACGTAGGCGCCCGCCTACAGAAGGTTACTACATTTCATAATTTTTTAGACTGAATGCTCTTGGTACACAACAACACAATATGAAGGCTTTGTTTCATCAAATTTTCACTCTGGACCTATCAAAAACTTTTAAGCTCAAACTCTATAATAATAACTGCATCAACCAACAATCAGTTAATCTGAACAGTGAGATCACGCTCAAACTCTATAATAATAACTGCATCAACCAACAATCAGTCAATTTGAATAGTCAGATCACTTCACCAGAACACTATGCTGAACCCAAAAACCTTCATCGTCATTCAAAACCAGCTACAACCTCAAAAATCATACATCAGAATGAATACGCTACTTTAATGAACCCAACCTGCGTGTATACGCCACTTCCTTTAACCAAACCTGCGTATACCTCCAAAACCACTGAATCATAAAAACTTATGAATCAAATATGTACCAACTAGTAATATTTTGAACATCTAATGTCAAATTACAGAGATCTAGATAGTCAGCAGTAAAGATCACCCTTTGCACTTAATCAATTAATCAATCAGACAGACTCAATCTCCTTATGCATTCAGTTCTACTTTCATATCTAAGAAGACATCATTGACAGACATCAGTAAACCAGCAACACTGATTAGATAGATTAGTGATTTTTGAATAACAAGCTTTTCTTTTGTATACGCTACTTGGAAGCTTCGAACCAGCGTATAGATCTGCAAATACTAACTTACAACTTCGTTGTTATTCTAGATTTCAGACATAGCCAGATCATGACATTTAAAGAATAAAAATTGTATAAGAAAACAAATTTAACCTAATCAATATCAAATCATTCAATGATAAGTCATTTCAGGTCTCATGATCATGATCCAACATTGAATTCAATGTGCACACAATATTTCAGATTATATCATAACCATAGCCTCTGCAACATAAAATATACTTCAGATAGAAGTATTCCTGAGAAACCCTTTTCACTTGCACACCTGGCCCTTTGATCTTTTCCTCCTTATATAGTTTTTGGTCTTTCTCAATATCTCGGCCCAAAACAACACTTAGAAATTGTGGTATTCTTGGGCGGGATCAAATAGTCGTTACTCCGCTCAATATTGTGGGCTAATACCATGGTATTGACTCTTGGTATTCTTTAATCTTAAATTTCCTCGATTTTCCAACCTATATGTGATTTTTCTCTTATGAAAGTGTGTGCATACGTATACGTTCTTTTTGTTCTGTTAACCTGCGTGTATACGCTGCTTTGACAAGGTGAACCTGCGTATACAGCTTAAACTATCTTACAACATATTTTTCCTTCAACTTCTTGATTCTGATCAGTAGACCTTTGTTCCAACTTCCTGTTCTTCTGTACCAATGCCCTATTACCTCTAAATTGACCCATTACAATGTGAGTTTCCCTTTATCAAATCTAAACTGACCTGTGAGTGAGTTGCCAACAACCATTTGTAACGCACACTATTTGTATTTATTATCTATGCACCATTATTATTATTATTTATATTGGTGCTTTATAATGTGCACCATCTATATTACCAATGGTCATGGACAAGATTAGGGTACAAAACCCTAATTCATGTGTAACCCACCATACAATAATTTAATTTAATTAGAAATTCAAAATATATAGTCGTTATATTCTTTCATATGCCAATAGAATCCAATAGAATTTGTAATGCTACTTCAGAGAAATACCAATAATATTAATATCAAATGATGTTGAACAATATAAAGCTAAGAGTATTATAATGAACACATAGGATATGGCTTTGTCCAATTAATTTATATGCATAACATTCATTATATGCCTCTATGTCTCTTGCCATCTCTGCTCCCATTTTTTCTTTTGTCATTTCTAAATAGCCATAATTATACTTCTTATCTCATGGTTGTTACTATTCTCTGCATTACCAATCCTTCCACCATTCATTCCATTAGTATTACAAATAGGTATGTTGTTGAACGTTCAACTTTCTTTGGGTTGCCATTTTCTTGTTGGAGTGTTTGTTTAGTTTTTGAGTTTTATCTTATAATCCACTCACAATATTCTTGATTTTTTAGGGTTTGGCTTTACTTTCATTTGCATCTATTCAAGGCATGTCTTTGCAACTATTTCATTTTCTACAACATGTATGTCTTATCTGCCATAGATATAGATAACTTACTCTTTGCTTTTCTTTCTGTTGTCAAAAGACATGGCTTATCCTTCTTATTTCTAGCTTCCTTTATGTTAAGAAGCACATCATCTACTCCTCCCTTGCACTTCCATGCTCATGTAATCTACATATTTGATACATGTTCTTCAAATGAAGATAAATTGGATGGATGATTCATTCCATCATAATTGTGAGCTGATATTTTGACAATCTCAACTAAGGCATTATTATTTTCATATACATCCTCGTTCTCTTCATTAATGAGGCCATTCTTGACATATATGGTATTTTTCATTGCAGAAGTTGGCTTCCTCATAATTTTGATCTTCTTTATTAACAATTTATGGTCCATTATGAGTATTTTCATGAGAGTCTGGTTTCCCCATATCCATTTCTTGATCTCAACCATTTTAATTTCATGTTTGGAATGTTGATTTTATTGTCCTAGTAACATGTCTTTGCTTCCTAAGCATCATCCCACTAAGATTCATGGAAGGAAGAATGAAGAGTTGATATCTTTATGATTTCTCTCCTTCAATACAATGACATTGTATTTTCCTTAACTTTTAAATTCCCATATCTCAAGCACAAATATACCTTCTCCTCAGATGTATATGTTTGGATATTATTATTGAATGATGAGCTCACCACACGTAGCCGCTCTCCACGAATACCTATGCGGGAAGTACGTGGCAATTTACAATAATGAACAGCAGATTGTTTGGGATTCAAAATGATTCGCCGGTGATTGAATTTATGGTCACTGCAATTATCCCTTGTACTTGTACAGTTGATCTCCTGTTAACTGCCAACTGTCCTCCCTTGGACTTCTCGTCCCGCCTAGGTATGGGCGATCAAACCCTCGCCATGTTCATTTGGTCTGTGCCTTCGTTTGGATTCTGTAAGCTCTGCGTGTTCGATGTCTTCTGGAGGTTTCAACCTGGGGTTCTGCTGCTCGTCCTCCGACTCAAAACGCTGCCCGGACATTGCTCCTCCTAGTCTGCTTACAATGTTGGTTCGGTAAGGTCTGGTCTTCCCCGTTCTGTTCTTATCTCTGGCTGTTTACTGGTTGTCCATGGTCCGCGATTGCGTTTTTTCACTTCCTGTAAATAACTGTATGAATGTATGTGGTTTCTCTCTGTCTGTCACCACATTCGACTGCCGGCTAGACTGCTCCAGATGTTCGTTCTCAGGTTACTAGTTATCCTTTCTCGTTCGTGGTAGGTTATGATGTCAACTTCCTCCGGCACCTTCGTCAATCCACAATGTAGGTTCTCTAGTTCTATGCTATCAATATGTGCTTTTCCCTCACTCAGCTAGCTAACGTTTCGTGAGCAGGGTATACTGGTGTAATTATTCCAACCACGGCTCGCCAAAGTCAGGTAAGCACTTTGTGGTTTTGTTTCGTTATCACCTGCTATACGTTTATCTCTCCTTGCGTGCTTTCCCCTGTTTTTATGACACTATTCTGGTGATTGCATGGTCCGGTTCCTCGAACGGTTTTGGGGCCCGGCGACTTGGTTGGCTATTCGAAGAAATTCAAAACCCGGCAGCTCGGCTGTCTCGGTTTGTCACGGGTAGCAACATTCCTCTGTTCTGGTCGCTGTTGTTTGTTCTTTTCTCAAATTGATGTGTCGATGGCTTGTTGTGCCTTTGTTGGTTGCAGTCTCGGCTGTTGGGTTTACAGTTGTTATTTCACTGTCTGGCTTATGTAGTGGTGTCAAGGGTTTCTAAACCCGTGTGATATATTGTCCTTTTACCAGGGAATTTATTTTTCTAGCACGGCATCTGTAACTGTTGAATGATTCTGTTTTGATCGATATATCTATAAAATGAATGTGCAGAGATTTCTTTTTTTTCCTCTTATGTATAAATTTAGATGCGTAGGATTATGAATACTCATCTGGGGTGCATACCTGGCAGTGTCTGAGTTTAATTCCCGCCTGTAAATTAAGTTTCCCGTTGGGTCTTGATGTTTCTGCTTATGGGTCTTCTTGTGAACTGGAGGTAGTCTTTCGTCCCTTGTCCTGGGGGTTCATCCGTGTGCTGTCCAGACTTAACTCTCTCTCTTGGACCAACGTAGCTTGATTTGTATGTAACCACACACCTGTGAATTTGTCACGCACAGAAACTATATTGCACATAAAAGAAAACTGAACGCTATATTGTATAACAATTCAAATTGTTTAGGGACGCTGTAGAGGTTAGAATGCACAGAATATTTTTTGTAAAGATCAATTTCTTTATTACCCAGAATATCGAAGAAGAAAAACTATTGTGTTCTATCCCCCTTTTAACCACTATTAGATGGTTGTCAGTTTCTTCCCAACCACTGTCGGTTATGTTTTGATTAGTTACATCAGTTTTGTTCTGAACTCTTTCTTTGTCGTTCGTCATTAACACAAGGACAAAATTGATTGTCTTAAAACTCTAATCCTAACTAATTAACATTTCTACAGTTCCTAATTACTATTCAGTTACTTGACTCTTACAGTTTAATCAAATAAAAGACAAAAAAAACAACCACATTATCACTTCAGTGAATTTACTCCTTCGTCCCCTTCAGAGACCATACCACCTTCATTTTGTCTTTGTCCTGTCAGCCAGATGCTCCTGCATCATTGAAGGACTAAAAATGCATCATATCCAATGCCTTTGAAGTGTCATAAAGAAAACCACAATTCTAATTGTTTGTTGATTTTTTTTCTTCCTTGTACAAGTGACATTTTGACTTTATTTGGAGGTGATGTTAGCTATTCTTTGGATGAATTATTCAATACTACTCTCTCCTTCAAAGATTTTGGCTCAAAAACAAAAGCCTTTACTATCCTATCAATGTCCTTAGTACCTTGATTAGGGTTTGTTTCATCTCATACACAAATTTAGTCCTCACATATTGCTTCTCTCTTCTAAGGCAATTATGTTTCTCTAACATATGCCAAGTTATTTATTTCATCCCCCCCTTAGGCCATGCTAACTTCACTTGGTTATTAAAGTCCCATGCCACTCTTTTTTCTTCCTTTTCTGCACTTTAATATATTGTCTCTATTGTTTGCATTTGCTTCATTGTTTGGTGTGTCATTTATGTCTTATGTCTTCTTTCTAGAGCTCTTTAGGGTATATTGTAGCTTGCAAAATTTGTCTTTGTCCCCAAAGTTATCACACACATAACATTTTGTGTGTCCAAGAAATGGACGAAATGTTGAGTATTTTCTTGTGCCCATATTTTTATTTTCATACATTTTGCATTCAATAGTTTTGTGTCCCAATCCATTACACAAATAACAATAACCATAAAAATGATTTGTGCAAGTGGTAGATGATTGTGTTCTTTGCTTGTTTGCTTGAGTGAGCCTTCTTGTTTTCCATATGTTATGTTGATTAAGATTGATTTGCTTTGTCTTACATTGTGTTGCAACATGTCAAGGTTCATGGCAAGGAAAACATTTGATATCTTTCAAACCATTAAAGAATTTCCTTTGGGATCTTCCAAATTTTCTCAATTAGAATCTTCCAAATCTTCTCAATTCATCTCACGGAGCAATTGGCCTTTCCGTAAAGGACCATTTCTTCATCTCATTCTTTGGCTCTGGATGTTGATGCTTATTTTTGTTTTCTTATTCTTCTGTTTGTCTTTTTGATGTTGTTTTATCATATTTAATGGCTACCTTTTTCGAGTTATTCATAGAGGCAATCTCCTCTTCTAGCTTTTTACACAGTTTATTATTTTCATCTATTTCACTTCTAGTCTAAGTGTCTAATCTTTTACACTATAGATCTCTCTCCTTCAATTGATTACTCATCACCTCTTCTATTAACATAGTTACCGATCAAATAGAAACTATTACTTCAAAATGGGTACTCGAGCCCAAAAAACATGAAAAAACACCTTGAAATCGAAAAGTGTTAATGTCGGAATAATGTTTTTTTTTTTGTAACAGAGTAAATTTTCAATATTTTTTAAAAATAATAGTAAAAAACAATAAAATCCATTTTGTTTGGTGCAAAAAACAACTTGAAATCGAAGAGTGTTGATGCCAGAATAAGTTTAAGTTTGTTTTGTTTGTTTGTTTTTTTGTTTGTTTGTTTGTTTGTTTTTTTTTTTTTTTTTTTTAATCAGGGTACATTTTCAATACTTTTTAGTAATGACGTTAAAAACAAAATATCGTGACTCTGAAAGACTTTAAATTTTCAATGATTTTCATGCATGACATTAATGATAAAATATCACGTCTTTGAAAACTCTTAAAATTCCAACAATTTTTAAGCATGACATTAAATTTAAAATATCACTTCTTTGAAAAACCTTAAAATTCCAACAATTTTCAAGCATGGTACTAAGAAAAAATATTTATAATTGTTTTCATCCATAACATTAAAATATCACGACTTAGAAAAACACTTAAAATCTTGACAATTTTTCAACAATTGAATTAAAATCAAATATTATGACTACAAAACAATCTTAAAATTTCAAAATATTTTAAGCATGACAATATGGTAAAAAATTATGACTAAAAAAACTTTAAAAATGAACACCTGAATGAAAGAGTTATTATACCAGAGTAATTTTTTTTAAATGCTAAATGTATAGCGATTTTGAAATCTTAGCCTAAGACAACTTGATACATTGCGAAAAAAATTAAAAATGAACTATTAAATTGACACAATGTAAGTGAGCTCAACCTATTGTAATGAAAACTTAAAGACCAACCATGAAATTAACACATTGTGGGGCATACTCGATTCATTATAACAGAAAATTTAAAATCAACTATCAAATTGCACATAATGGGATTGGGTTGCTAAACAAGTATCGACACATACCCTACCACATATATATATATATATATAAAAGAAAACAAAAATTCAATTATTGAAAAAATTAAAATATAAAAGTAATAAAACATTAAAAAACTTGAAAAAAATTCAAATATAAAAAATATATAAAAATGCAAAAATAAAGTATTGAAAAAAAAACAATAAAAAAAAAACACAAAAAATCAAAAGAAAACAAAAATTCAAATATTGGGAAAAAATAAAAATAAAAAATAATAACAACTAAAAAAAACATGACAAAAAAAATCAAATATAAAAAATATAAAGGAATGGCATTAAAATATATATATATATATATATATATATATATATATAATGTAAAAAAAATTAAGCATACTACGTAAAATTTCAAAACAAAAAGAAAGAAAAAAAAAAAAAAAGAGAAATAAAATAAAAACAAAATTAAAAAATTACAAAATTACAAAAATAAAATACAACATTAAAAAAAAATTAAAAACCTAAAAAAATAAAAATTCCCTGGCGACCCGAGGCCCAACAAGCCAAGGGTGGAAAGAGGATGATTTATGGCAAAAAATAAATTAAATTTCATAAAATATATAAAAATAAATTAAAAAAATCCAAAAAAATTGTAAAATCAAAATTAACTTGTAAAAATGAAAATTTGAAATAATATATATATATATAACATTTTTTAAGTTAAAAATAAAAACATCATTTAAAAAGCGTTAAATAATTATCGACAAATAAAAAAATTAAAATTAAAAACAAAAAATAAATATTTAAATTTATTATTATTATTATTTTTTTAAATTATATTTTAAAATTTAAATTATAAAAAAATTTAAAATAACAAATATTTAAATTTAAAACTTAAAACAAAAAATATTTAAATTTAAAAACTAAAAGTAAAATAAATTATAAAAATAAAAATACAAAATAAAAATTCAAAACAAACCCAAAAAACACTTAGATTAAAATTTAAAAAATTTAAATTTAAATTAAAAAATAAAACAATTTAAAAAAAATATAAAAAAAACAATTAACAAAAAACAATTACAAAATACAACCTCAACCCCCTTCCACCCCTCTCCTCCCCTCCCTCTGCTCCGCTCTTGCCTCTCACACCCGGCCCCAATCCTCACCCCTCTCCCAGCCAGCCCTCACCCTCACCCTCACCCTCCTCCCCTTCCCACTCTCGGCCCTCCTTCTGCCCCTCTTACCCCCTCTCCTCATCACCCGGGCCCCTAGCCAGTGGCAACCAAGAGGCTGTAGGATGGGGGCCTGGGCGGGGAGGCGAGGGGGTAAGGGGGCATGGGGGAGGGTCGAGAGTGGGGAGGGAAGGGGGTGAGGGCAGGGGCTCGGGTAGGGCCGGGTGGCGAAAGGGAGAGGGGAGCGGAGGGAGGTGAGTGAATGTGGAGGGTGTGGTGGTGGCTGGGTGGGGGAGGTGAAAGGAGAGGGGGGTGGAGGAACAGGCGAGAGGGGAACGGTCAGGAGGAAGATGAGGGAGGGCGAGGGGCCAAATTTTTTTTAAAGTGTTTTTTTTTTTTTTTTTAATTGTTTTTGTTTTTAAATTGTTTTTTTTTTTAATGATTTATTTTTAATTGTTTGTTTTTTATGAGAGATTTTTGGCGTAAATCACAAGAAATTTCATTTGTCGATGTGTTTCGAACCAACTAATGTGGCTCATTGTCAGGACAAGTTGAATGAGTAGATCATGCTTTGCATGCTAAATAAATAGAGCAGAAACTCCAACGGCTGTAAAAATGGTTATATTGACAACATCTAGATTTGACTAGTTAGTTAGGACCGGATAGGGTTATAACCATTATTTAATTTAAAAAAGGAACCTTGGTTAGTTAAATTCTTATTAGAACAAAAGTAAATGGACCATTTTTAACCACCTATAATTATAAATATATATTAAAAATAAATTATCACCAAAGCTAATATATATTAATAGTTAGTTAGTTATAAAAATTATTAAATATATAAATATACCTAATTAACTAAATTCAAACATAAGTCAAAGGGGTGTTCCATACATTAATAAATAAATATTAAATTAAGTATAAACTAAATTAATATTAAATAATAGTTATTTATAGAAGTTCAATAAATATATATAAATAATAGGGTAATTTAAGGTTATGATATTAGAGTAATATATATATATATATATATATATATATATATATATATATATATATAGTACGTAATCCAAGTTATTAAATCTAAATATCAGAGTAGTTAGTAATAAAAGTTTGTTTTTTAACTTGTGTTTTTTTTTTTGGGGGCCTTGTTTTTTATATTTATATTTTTATGTTTTATTACTAACATGTTTTATGTTTTAGGTTTTAAAAAAAAAAAATTGTCATGTTTTTTTATTTTTATGTTTTTTTTGTTTAATTTTTGTTATGTCTTTTTTTTTTTTATTACTAACATGTTTTTATTATTTTTATTTTTGTCGTGCTTTATGTTTTATTTTTATGTTTTATGTTTTTTTTACATTTTTATAGGTTTTTTGTTTTTTTATATATATTTTTTGTATTTGATTTTTTTTGTCATGTTAATATTATTATTATTATTATTATTATTTTTTTTTTTTTTTTTGATGTTTTATTACTAACACGAAAATCATCAACATTTAAAAAAAATTATCCACACTTAATTCATTAGAAAATTTGAAGTGTAAAAACTAAGCCCTCTAAACAAAAAGAGTTGATGCTCATCAACACTTTTCAAAATCAAGATGAAAATCACTAACAAAAAAAAGACGTTCACATTTGATACATAAAAAAATTTGAAAGTGTCAAAAACAAGCCCTCTAAAAAAATTTGTTGATGCTGCATCAACGCTTTTCAAAATCAACATGAAAATCACTAACATTGAAAAGTTAAAGTGCCAAAAATATGCTAAAAAAAGTGTATTTTGGCATTACCACTTTTCAAAATTGGGTGATTTTTTTCTACCTCAAAACAAAGGGTACCAGTTCGCTTTCTTGTTTGATCGGTAACTATGTTTATTCTCCTTGCCTCTTTAAGTTATTTCCTTAGGGTAATAATTTCTTCATTGAATTTATGTTCTCTTTTCATCACATATCTTCAACAGTTCCTTATGGTCCCTCTTCTCATTCCTTAGTCGTTCTATTTCACCGAAGATTAAGTCAAGCTTAGATTGTTCTTCAACTAAAGTTTCTTCATGAGAATCACATACATTTCTATTCGTTTGATTGAACACTTTACTTTTGACATGAAATTTTCTTCCTTTTCGTTTTTTTCTCCTTTTCAATAATGTTTCTACTAGTGTAGTGTCGCCTTCATGCATGAGTTGTAACATTTCCCAAATTTCTTTTGCAGAATTTCATGCATGAGTTGTAACATTTCCCAAATTTCTTTTGCAAAATTTAAATCTATCACTACCTCAAGATCCTTGTTGTGAAACTTATTATACATTAGACATTTTTCCTGAGCATTCCACTATTGTTCTTGCTTAGAGGGGGAGTGTTTATAGTAGCAATCACATGCTAGCTTACATACACCATGTCCATAAGATATCAACTCAAATTTTACCTTATCTCTCCATTCAGGTAAGTTTTCTATAGTAAGAATATGTATGCTTTGATCAACCGAATCTACTTTCTAGCTGACAGGCTTACACAAAAGGAACTTGCTCTAATACCAATTGATAAAAACTTGACTAAACTAGGTGAATCAGTTTAGTACATTCATGGATTTTAAAATTCTTTCCTTTTAAATGATTAATTGAAACATTAAATGAGAATATTAACACATAATGAACAACAAATAATGTGTGAACAACAAGTAATAACTAAGCCAAAACATTACATCGGCACATAACAACAACACATATGGACACCAAATATAAGTGGAAACTGTAAAAGGGAGAAAACTACCACTTTATGATTGTGACGAGAAGGCAAGATCCTACTATCTTATTACATCTGATTTTTTTGTAGGCTCCAACCTATTGGAGGCTACTACCTCAATAGAGGCCCCTAGCTCAACAAGATCCAACCTACTATCTCATGATACAAACAAGAAAAAAAAAGGTGTTGGTTACATGGTCTATAAATCTGCATACCTTCATCTTTGTTCCTTCTTCTTATTCTCCTCAAATATGCTTCACATCTTCTCTATATGTGTCAGGTAAAATAGACAACTCAAATCAACTCATATACTCTCTAACAACCTTTCCTTGCAACCTCATACATTTTTATAAACAAGCTTTGATGGTTGTTGGTATTCCAAACGTGAATATCAAGTGAAAAGGCTTTTCTCTTTGCATTCCACACATTAGTTTCACATCTTTTGGATTTTCAATATTAGAATAAAGTAAATGATTCACCAAATATTGTTTTCAGCCACATAGAATGATTAGATTAAAAACATAATAGTGATAGCCTTTGTAACATACATTACAACATTACAAGCATAACAACATTCATCATGCATTTTCATTTATTTTTTCATTATACCTTTTCCTTTTCCTTGCATCACAACATTTTAGTTCAACGATCAGATGCATATAGGAACATAAGCAAGCCAACATATCTCACCATCTCATTGACATCTCCAAGCATCACAAGCATCACAAGCATCACAAGCATAACAAGCATTGCAAGCATACTTCAAAATCACAATCTCAACAATCTAATTAACAAAGCCTATATCAACACAAGCATGCCATCTACATTACCTATTCAACTATGCATACATAAATTGTGCCATCATACTTTGTTGCCCCTTTCTCTTGCTCTCAAGCATACAAGTTATAAAGCATACCAAATATCAACATCATATATTAATCAACCTTACATCATTCATCAACCTTCAAATCAAACTGTAGAACATATATTCAATGCCATATGCAAAGACACATAGAATTTCTATTCAGCAAACATTACAACAAGCATCCATGCCTTTCCTTGTACATCTTCAACACTACTAAATGGTGCATCTCACAAAGCCACAAGCATCAAACACCAAAAGTACCAAACATGCCTTGCTTCTCATAGTCATAGCATGCCTACCATCACAAATAATATAACCATAGCATCACACCACTCTTGCTACTCCTTTGCTACTCTTTTGCCCAATGCTATATCTCTATTCTCTTGTTGTTGCTCCTTTTCCAAGCCAACAAACAACACTGACAATGCCATATCTCTTGTTGTTACTCCTTTGTTGTTCATTTTTCATCAATGACAACAATGCCACCACTATTTTCACAATAGCCCTTTTAAGTGATGAATCTTCAAGTTATGGAGTCATTCTTGAGCCACCCCAATGGCCTCATGTCACAATAGCCCCTTTTAAGTGATGAATCTCCAATTTATGGAGTCATTCCTGAGCCACCCAAATGACCTCATGTATCTGCTCCTGTAAAAATGCAAATTGTTCCCTAGAGATCACATTGGAGAGAATGGGCTTTAGCCTATGGGAAATGACTTTTGAAATTACTTTGTAAAATGCAATTCCAAAGGGAAATAGGGTGGAAGTCATCGAAAGAGATAAGAGAGTCCACCTTGGGGATTAATGCAATAAATGTGGTGTTAAATGAATGGTGGATCCTACTTGTAGCTTTGGATTCCTCAACCACCCTAAGAAGATCAACACTAATGATATGAAATAGACCAATGAAGAACTCAACCAACCAACCATTCAAGCCCAAAATTTTGTACTTTTGAAAACTAGATAAAAATATCGTAAGTTCATCTTTGGTGACTACTGGCATCAAGTGTTCATTTTCGGCTTCGAAAGCATAAAGAGGAAAGAACATAGTTTCCCTAATGCCCCTTTCTTCAGCTCTCAAGCATACAAGTTATCAAGCATACCAAGTATCAACATCATACATTAATCAACCTTACATCATTCATCAACCTTCAAATCAAGCTGTAGAACATATCTCCAATGTCATATGCAAAGACACATAGAATTTCCATTAAAATAAGCATTACACCAAGTATCCATGCCTTGCCTTGTACATGTTCAACACTAATCTTTGTTGCATAGTGCATCTCACAAAACCACAAGCATCAAGCACCAAAAGTATCAAACATGCCTTGTTGCTCATAGTCATAGCAAGCCTACCATCACCAATAGTATAGCCATAGCATCACACCACTCTTGCTACTCCTTTGATGCTCCTTTTCCTTTGCTACTCTTTTGCCCATTGATATATCTTAGTTCTCTTGCTGGTGCTCCTTTGCCAAGCAATCAAACAACACCGACAATGTCATATCACTTGTTGTTTCTCCTTTGTTGTTCCTTTGCCATCAATGACAACGATGCCAACACTATTTTTAGAATAGCCCCGTTTAAGTGATGCATCTTCAAGCTATGATCTCAAAACACAGGATTGACTATTTCCTCAATTTCTTCAAAGATTAACTAAGGTTGTTTTTATGTGAATGAATGAGATAAATTGATTTTTAAGTGCCTTAAATATAAACTTGAAATCTGAAAATGAGCATGAACAATAGAAAGAAAAGAAGCAAACACATAAAACTTTGACGACAGAGTTCGTCCCTTCTGTACTACATCTTCGGGTCCACTTCCAAGTGGGATTTCGTTGTATTAAAAATGCTCATAAGTCTCTTTACATCAAATTTCGTCATTCTGGACTATGCACACAAGCATCAATGACTACTGTAAACTGATAGGCCTTTGGCTCAGCTCTCCAATGCAACTTACAAATTTCAAAAAGGCCCATATTGGCCATGTTATGCCCAAAAAGGCATTTACAGGCACACATAACTCATGCTTCACATTACAAATCCCTGGCCTTTGGCATAGTGGAAAATATTTTTATAGGTCCCGAGGTCAAACCTGCAGGCCTCCTGTGGTTTGCATTAACAAACTTGGCATGTTGTTATAACGTATTATCAATACACATATTCAAAATATTTTATATATCCATACGCTGTGTGCCATATAACAATTATGGTTTTACATACATATAAACATAATATATAAAAACCATAGGACCGACGGTGTATTTCCCCATGGCACCATGTGTTAACACTTTATACTTCCCATGGCATTTGGTTGGAAGTGTAGGTTTGATATGGCATATCTCGATCGACAGAAACTTCGCCCGTGGCATATCATATCATTGGACCAACAATGAAACATAGAATATGGTTTATCAATGGACTGACGGCTATACATCGTGGCACAACCCCGTGGAATTTGTTGTAACAATAGTTTAACTTTGGATTAGATTAATGGTTGCAGCGCGCTGATTGGAAACTCTGTCATGATAACTTTGGACCCTATCTTGTAGCACAATAACAATATCCATGGGTTTGGTGGGGTCGCCAGGTTGGTGGGCTCCGCCACCCTTACCCCCAGGTACCATTACAACCCTATATATATATATATATATAGGTACCATTACATATATATATAATATATATATATATAGATATTTGTGCCAATACTATATAAATACAATCCCGTGGGCTAACTCTAAAGTTTTGTAATGTTGTATGGGAGGTCACGGGTTCGACCCCAACCCTACCAATTCGATCTTTGACCTATTCACTTTGACTGCCACATGCGTTGACTACCATGTGTCCTTCTAAGAAACTTCCACTTGGCTCGCTCTCGCCAATTTTTTTTGCTTGTTGGAGAAAAACTTCAGAACAAGTTTTCTCCCTCATGCAGAGGCCTTTTTCAAAACTGAATATACTGCCAGAATCAACATGATGATCTCTTCGACTTGGCGCTAGTTTCATGAGAATATCAAACTTTTGAACTTTGAGCATTTCAAGGATCTCTTGGATCAAGTCCTTCTTGAGCCACCCAATGACCTCATGTATCTTCTCCCCTATAAAAATGTAAATTGTTCCCTAGAGATCACATGGAAAAAATGGGCTTTAGCCTATGGGAAATGACTTTTGCAATTACTTTGTAAAATGTAGTTCCAAAGGGAAGTAGAGCAGAAGTCATCGAAAGAGACAAGAGAGTCCAACTTGGGGATTAATGCAATAAAGGTGGATTTAAAGAACTGTTGTATCCTGCTTGTAGCTCTCGATTCCTCAACAACCCTAAGAAGATAAACACTAATGATATCAAATAGACCAATGAAGAACTCAACGACCAACCATTTGAGCCCATAATTTGTCCTTCTAAAAACTAGAAAAAATTATCGTAAGTTCATATTTGGTGACCACTACCATCAAGTGTTCATTGTTGGCTTCAAAAGCATAACGAGGAAAGAACATAGTTGTCCTAATGACTTCAACAATAGAGGTACCTTATGGTGACTTGAAAAGGCCTCTAAAATGTGAAACACCCAAGTTTTCTAGATCTTCAAAAGATGAAACAAAATTGTCTTCATGATATTTTAGCTTCCAAATGGTGTTGCCCATTCTTCTACCTTTGTGTAGTTTTGAAAGAACTTGGAGTTCTCGTCCTTGCCTCAAGCCAGAAAACTTGACTTTTAAGATGGCAGGCAACCTCTTAGTCATTTAACAATGGTCTTATATGGCCTTCCAACTCACAAATTTGGCTTTTGCTTCCTCTCATTCAAAGCCCTGCCCCTCTTCCTTAAAGATGTCTTTGAGAGCCTCTTTAATAACCTTGATTTGCAATGAATCCTCCGACCATGAGATCATAGCATGTTTGATAGCTTTGAGACTGAACACAATTTATGTAGCCACAGAAGAGCCAATTAAGGGATTAAAAATCTTCCAGGAGGAAACCTCCTCCCACATCTACCCAAGAAACTGTCCAGCCGGGGTAAACATGTGACAAGAGGCCACTATTATATGACTTAACCTCCTAAGTCTCATTAAGGAAGTGGAACCGATAGAAACACACCATACAAACATTAAACATTAGCTACAGGACCCTCAAAAACCAATCCAATAGTTTAGACAACTTGCCTTGGGGTCCCACTGAGCTTTTGGACAATTTAAGGCTTAGTCACTCCCATGCTATAGGCATGAGGGCGACCAGAAACCCAAAGTCGCTCCCACAGGCTTGCCTGCCAGCAACCAGAGACCAAAATTGTCAGTGCTATGCCAGTGACTCCGGGATTTGAGCCACTTTTTCAAGCCCAAAGCCCAGGTCACTGCCCAAAATTGAACCATCTTTGCAAATCAGTATGGAAATGACAGTACTAAAACAAATACTTGTTCAAGACCTTGACTGGACCCCCTAATAGCCATGACAGGCATTTCGTCAAACATATTGCAAGTGTGTAATCTACAGGTGTAATTCACAATTATGAGCATAGGGGTCTCATACTTAGCTGAGAATCGCTAAGAACCATTGATTCCTCAACACATCAATTGCCATTCCATCCATTAGGTCATAGATACATTGATCATTCAATTACACGTAAAAACATGATAAATCCACTCATGGATGTTGTCATAAAACACATACATAATGAACATAATAACAAAAAAATACTCATGAAAGTACAACCATATAGACCACATATAATCCATCAAAATGATCATAGAAATACAAGAAAAAATACGCTTTCACTAATGATGCAAAATCCAAACTAGGGATGGGACTTCCACATTCCACCCGACTGTAGAATGGCTGAGCCAAATATCTCTTCAGCCATTCACCCTCGTGCCATATTCCCAGGCTTGAAACCATTCCCCAAGAGTTGATTAGTTTGATATAACGAGGATTCTGGCTTGCTTCCAGACTCCCAAAGTGATCAATGGTGTCTAGACAAGAGAATTCCCACCGAGTTTTTTTTTTTTTTAAGGCAAGTCATGATAAAGACCTCCTTCCCTATAGTTTGTTGAAGGAGTAACACCGAAACATGATTGGTAAAAACTAATATATGCAAAGTTTGTTGTTTTAAAGTGTTGACTAGGCCCCTGCAATTTAGAAAGAAAAGGACATGAAGACACCACTAAGGGGGTATGCAGCACTCTAAAGACCCCTTCAATAGAATGTTGTTTACTAGAAGCTCTTTCCAAAACCACTATATTTTGGCCTTGGACAAATTTGTTTTCCTACCCCTACCCTTGGGCCTTGTGGCCTAGTACAATCATAGGATTATGGCCTAGACCCCTATGAAATCTATTGTTTAACGAGGAGGGATGGTGAGATGAGAGGTGATAACGAGGGCCTTGAGAACTAGATTTCGAGGAATCCCCATCAAAAGATGCCACAAGAGAAGGGCGATCAATCCTGTCAATGGAAACGACAAGAAAGATACCTAGGATTGAATTCAAAATGGTTGAGCCTAATGGACCCACTCATCAATGTTTACAAGTGTTTTCCGACCAAGAGCATACAATTCAATCCCAAAAGCAATGGAAAAAATAACAATGAAGGCAAGAGAGGGAGTGGAAGCAATAATACCCGGAGAAGGCACAATTAACGGAGTAGCCAAATGCTCCAATACCCTATCAGTGCAAAGACCATTTGTCATCTAATCAATAACTCGTGAAGTTGTAACAGAAAGTGGGACAACCAAGTCCGAGGAGGCAACTGGGGTAGCTTAAGCCACCATAGGAGCTTTAGGTAGATATGCAGGAGAAACCTCCACTTGAGAAGTTTGGAATGAAGATTTGTATATTGGTGAATCCCGATTAGCCTCACCCTTCCTTCCATGAAACCCTAATGTACAGTTTACTACAATATGACCATGGGCATGATAACACTGACAATGAAATGGGATCCCTCGTAATCCAGGGGTAATTATGAAGAGGAACTATTAAGGGTGAGAAAAATATCACTCCAAAGGCCTTCTCGAATGTCCAAACTCGTAAGAACCCTCACCACTTTGATCTCCTCTCTTTCAGTGAAGGACATATCCATCTTTAAGCAGTCCCTAAGACGACTGCTAATCTCTGCAAGGGCTTGCTCTGAAAAAAATTGTACCTTTAGGCCTAGTAACCTAAACCAAATGGAAGCTTTATCCATCCTTCCCCTAGAAGGGTCGAACAGAGGAGATCGATACTTGAGAAGTAGAGGGAATGGGCTAATGCACCAATGATTGTCCATAACCCACTTAACCTCTTCATGGGAGGAGAGAAAAAGATGAACCCATTGCACACAAGCACCTTAATGGATGGTAGAATTGAGAGCTATTTCCTCCATTCCTTGTGAACCCGGTCATTGAGAGATTTACAATTGTAGCAAAACCCTCTAGCACACCCCACCAAAGCTAGTTCACTCATCTTGACTACCTGGTGCATCACAATGTTAGCTCCCAATACCCATGGGGGCTTCACTGGGGGAGCAATACCATAACACATGGGTTCATATTGGGGATATATATTGAGGAAAAATGACACAATATATTAGGGGATATATAGGGGGTAAAGGGGTTTTATATTGGCAAGTATAAAAAATGGGGCTCAAAGTTATTGAAAAATACAAAGGGGTAAATGAAAAAATGGATACCTACGATATCTAATGAAAGTATGGGTTTTTTAAATTGGGAATGTGTATTGGGTTCATATTGATAGGGAGTTAAATAATGTGATTTTTAGAGGTATATTCAAATATGTAGTCAAATTAGGGGCATTGTTTAGTATGCCACGAACGCACATGATATGTGAGAGGTTGATTAAGTGAAGCCCCCATGCTAATACCATAGGTATATGACCCTTCTTTTCTTCGACATAAGCATTCTTCCTCTTGAAAGAAAGCGATGGACAACAGGATGCCAAAATTTTAGGAGTCAGAATCCTAGAGGATTAAGGATCCCCAGGAACCCACAATAGAAGACCCTCTCAAATCTGATAGAAATTTGAGACATGGTTACTAGGGTGCAGAAACCCCAAAAGAGCCCCTCCGATATGGAACCATAAAGCCTACATCAAAGACATGAACAAGAGAGAAAGGAGGCAAGCCCACTGACCCGACCGAGCAAGATGAGAAACAACCATTAAAATGTGGGGCAGTAAGACCCCTCAAAACGTACCCACAAGAGATGAGAGATTGAGAAGTGTGGGTACCGAGGAATGAATAACATAAGCCCCCAAAGAAACCTCAGGATAATCCCTAACATAGAAAGGATTCACAGGAGACGACAAAAGAGAGGGAAATGGAAAAGATAATGGAGCCAAAATCGAGACTAAGGAACCATTGCAAACTAAAACCCTCACACACTAATGAAAAATAAATATCCAACCCTTGAGACCACTATAATAGCTAGGTTAGAGCTCGAGCAAAAAGGGCGCCCGTGAAGACCTGCCACACGAAAGTCAAAAATCGGCGAAAGCGACCCACAACTTTCTATGACCAGAAACCCACACTTCGGAACCACACCATCACCCAAGTTATCAACAAACACAGCAAAAGTGCACTCCCCATTTAGAGGATCATCTGAGTTGTCCACGCGGATATCCTCCATATCTGGGACCAATGGATGGAAAATGTTAGAAAGAGAATCAAAAGTCAACTTGGGGAGAGACAAACGCTATGGAGCTCAGAAACGTCACGACCATGCCAAAAAATTGCATGAGGAGAATAAAACAACCGAGTAAAACCTCGTCCCTCAAACTTGAGCTCGATTAGTGAGTAAACCATCAAAGAAAATAAAACCTAGCTGAAAAAAGATACCAAAAGTAAAACCTTAACTAGAGCCATCACCATGAAAACCTTATGCAAATGATTGCAAATATTTTTTTACATACTATCCTAGAATTCAAAAAAAAAAATATAACCTTACCTAAACCATTATCATTAACGATACAAGTTCTTTTCAAATAACAAATAACTCCTATCACTTTTGAGATAAATATTATTCCAAATTCAAAAAAACTTCAGTTTTAATCAATTATCATTCCAAATTAAAAATATATCATTAGCTACACCATTAATCAAACCTAAATGGTTCTAAAATCATTATCATTAACTTCATAGAAACCATATTTATATGAAGGGAATAACAATGATTTTAGTCTAAAATCATTGTTATTCCTTCATATAAATATGGTTTCAAAATAATATTAGAGTTGTTGCCACTTGATTTCCTCTCTCATCCCTAAAAAAACGTTTCGACCAAAAGCATTGTGCGTTGGATACTCAGCAAACATACAAAGTGGTGGCTGTGGGCTTGTCGCATGGGATTGATGAACAGATAGTGGAAATTAAAAAGTCCCAGAGGGTCGCCGGATGCCTGCCCCAGAATTTGGAAGATGGGTCCTCTTGCTTTTGGAGGGGACCTCCATTTTTGCACCATTGCCCGAGTTAGCTAACGGCGACGCCATTTGGCCTAAGCTGCTGACCTGCGAGTAGCGGATTCCACTTGTTGGGGGCCATAGGCCGAAGGATGGGTTCGCCTCTGTATACTGTCCGAAAGATTATTTAGGTGATTTTGTGGGAATTTTGCAAGCACTCAAACTCTCCCTCTTCCTTTTGGAAAGAGATCGCAAGGATGCCTCGATCACTGTGCGAAAATTTCCAGAAAACTTCGTGTTAGGACTCGTTTGATTGCGCAGGAGTGGGGGATTGTTTATGCTTCACATCTTGTCGATGTATGGATGTAGCTGTTTACAGTTTAAGCGAAGAGACATGGAGTTAGCTTCCAGCACCCACAACTCTGGATGCAGGGTATTTGTATCTGCGTATCAGGGCCCTGCCTTTAAACCTAGACCTGACATTGAAGGTTTGTTGAACTTCATTTTGTTTTGTTATTAAGAGTAAAATTTGTCTGTGATATTCAAATTTGTCTGTTCCTGAAGCTACTTTCCACCTGATTAAAACAAAATGTGTATCATTAATTTTGCAGCATTATATTATTTAATTTCTGTATAAATTACAGGTTGGACACTTTCATTAATTATTTTTATGGCAATGCAATAGTATAATTATTCAAAATGAGATATGTATCAAACTAAAGTTCAGTTGCCTACATTTAAAAAAAAACGCATTTTACACTTCTATGTACTTGTTGAATGCATTTTGCAATTTAATATGGTAATTCCAATGTTGAAGAGACTTTGGGCACAATGGATCATGATGACTTTTGTGAATGTACAAAAATGAATAAAGTGAAAGTCTCATCCTATGACTGGCCAATCATAACATGTAACATTTAGAACATCAAAGAATGGAATACATTTTTGAAGTCCTACACCATCACATTTTATTTTGTACATTGCAAAGCCCAGCACACATCAAAAGCAATCATTTGTTCCCTAACATCATCCTTAATACATAGTATGAATAAAGGCCAATTTAGTTTAGTATTGCATTTCATTATTATACCTATGAAAATTCAATAACGATAGGCATTATTCATTTGGATAATATTTATGCTGGTGTGAAGTTATGAGGGCATATATTCAATAGTTAAAGTGACTCAGTAAAGCTATGGTAAAAGCTTATTAATTTTTTTTGGATATGCAAAGATTTGCTCATGTTTATATGGGTATATGTTTATGTGATGTTTTTATGCTTTTCTTACCACAAATAACTCTATTTTTAGTCTTATATGGAGCCAAATGTGGCTTGAAATGTATGGTACTTATTCTATCATGAGGGAGGAATAGTACTAGTGAATCATTTGTTTTATGCAATCTTGGCTTTAGAAGATTGATGTGTCAAAATGTGGAAAGAACTCATTCTAATGTAAGTTGCTATTCTTTTGGGTTTGATGAGGGGCAATGGGGATATGTGATACAAGTTTGTAATATACCTTAGATTCACTTCTAGGTATATGCCACAGAATTTCAAACCCTATAAATATTGAATTTTTAAAATTTCATTTCAACTTAGGTCATCTTCTCTACAAATTGCCCAATCCAATACTAATACCGAAACACTCTGCTTATGAAATAACATGCAAGCACAACAACATGTGATACCATCATACTGACATATATATACATAATTATTAACATGCAACACATAGCAGGATTAAGCACATAAAAAACACATTATACACTTAATATAAAAGCATACCAACTAGTTGCAGACCTTAGATATTCCCACTAGTCGTAGACATTGTTGTTCTAGCTCTCTCACTATAGAAGGTCAACCCTGAGCTAGGACTATACTCCACTTGGGCAAAGTCTACCTAAGCCAACTAAATCTAATAGTTAGCACAAACAATAGCTAGGCAAAAGCACAATCTCCAATAGCAATTCCAACCACACTCTTGTCCTCCTTAGCATGCACAATCCAAGTGTACCCCCCTCTCTACTCTACAATCCCTCAAGTTGTCCCACTTTTTTTCAAAGGCAACACAAGCTAAGTAGGAAGCGTAACTATGGCTCTAGGAACTTTCGCTACTCCTATGGAGTCTCTAAGTACCCTTCAGGCATCACACCTAGGGAAACCTCTCACATACGATTCCTCCTCCAGTGCTCTATCCTTCCTCAAGGAAACCCATGGATAGTTGTTCACCCAAGTCCACTTGAGATTTCACAGGATTCACAAAGATATAGGGTTCTAGTGTGGTAGCAATGGCAAGAATGGACATAATGAATCCCTTTTTCATTGAGCTCCAAAGTTTATATATGCCTGGCCCTTTTTTGGCACAAAGCACTCATGGGCCCCTTTCACTCTACTAAGGAACCTAGCATAAAATCATAACGTATGACTTGGAATATATTAATATATTTCTTGGTTTAAGCTCCCTTGACTTAGCCCCTTTCCTTAATCCCTCAGCCCTTTGCCTCTCATGGAGTCCTATCCCCCATATTCTCCTATCTTACTTCATCTATAATCATGATTTATTTTATTAATCTATAAATGTGAGTATAATTTAGAATGCTAGGCTCACCGACCTTTTAGCATGCATGTTATCTAGCCTAATTATCACACATAGCCACATTGACTTAAAGACCATACTGGCTCACTAGCCTCGATAATAATTATGCACTGTCAATTATATAACCAAAATTCTTTCACAAGCTTCCCACATGGTGTTTGTTGGGTAGCGGAAGCCCGCACAACAGTCATGGGGCACAAAGCCTGAAATTTTGGGTAAAGATAGGGTAAAGACTCCGCAGGATGCACGAAGCACGATTTGTAATAAGTGGAGTCAAAGGGTAGTCCACTCAAAATAATGTAAGAAAATGTAAGTTAAATCATCCCGCTCATGGATCACGGTCCATGGAAATGTATAAATAGAGGAGGTAGCTAGCTTTTTGGTATGTAATCTTGGATCTGTCATGTAATGGGGTTTTGAGAAGAAAAGTCTTGAAGTGTTGGTAAGTCTGAGTCGAGGGTTTTGGGTAAAAGATAGAGGCTCTGTAGCTGTGTGCGCAGAGGCCTGGAAGAGTCCGTAGCTGTGTGCACAAACCCCTGCAGCTGAGTGCGCAGGACAGATCTGGATGTATTAGTGAAGAAAGTGAATAAAGATAAGTTGATTCTGAAATTTTATGTTAAATTTGAAGTATTGCGGATCTGGTTAATGCATGGTTAATATAATTGTTTGATCTCTGCGCATATGCTCATGTTATGAATATATGTGAATCTGTATCCAGTCTAATTGTGCAAACTGGTTAATTTTGTTAAATTTTTTCTTAAAGACCATAAATGTAGGTTGAATCTATAAACTGCGCATTAATAAGTATCAAAGAGTATTCTGGGACTAGATTTGTGCGAAGCAGAGTGGCGTGAAGCCACGGAACGGTGCGCGAGACCTCCAGACCACATCAAGACATCCCAAGGGTGCGAAAACCTAGTTCCAACACCCTCCCCTGCTACCTCGGGTGAGACCTCAGTCTGCGCACTGCGGGCTGTTGCTAAAGGGCCAGTAGTTGCGGGATTTGTTTGGCTAAATAATTCTTCCGAACTTGGGTCAGGCCCATATAAGCCAACAGTGTCCTCATGTTCCCCCATAGCATCTTCAAGACTATAGCAAGTCCATTGGACCTTCATTAGGTCAATTCCTTGGATCTTGAGCGCTTTGATCTTCTTGTCCAAGATGCACATTAGCTAGATCTAGAAGTCTTTGTTGTGCTCCACATGGATCACAGTCCAATTAATACATGGTTAGGATGAGATACATACTTTTAAAGTAAATACACATCAAACACATTATGTATGAACATGGATGTAGGAAGTGCAATAATGTATGCAATAGAATCAATCCTCTCTAGGATTTCAAATGGAACACAATATCTTGTTGTGTGCTATGTATTTGTTTGCATAACTTTTCTTCTTTTCTTATGAAACCTTTAAGTTCTACCTTGTTTCCATCATCTATGCTTCCATTTCCTTGAGTAGCTCTAACCCATCATTTTCTTAGGTGTATCTATGCGAGAGCTTCAACTCATTACTAGACACGATTGGTAATCATTATTTAGCTTTCTCAAGCAACCGCAAGGTCCTATGGTATCACTATTGCCCTTGTCTCAAGCTTTCTTAATATTCATAATTGACAAAGGAAACCTTAGACCTTCTATTTCTCTATTTTATGTACATGTGAAACAACCTGTTTGATTCAATCATCACATTTGTGAATATATTTCACAATGGAATCAATTGGTTTAAATTACACAGGCATGGGCCATTATGCTAATTAAAAAGCATTCCATTTCATCTACTTTCAATCTATTTGGTAGCTAGATCCATTCTTCCTTAAAGTTGCATAGGTCCACCTCCAATCCACAATGTTACTTTATATCATGAATAGAGCCTAGTATCTCATGAATCTTGTTTGGTGTAGGTCAAAATACATTGGTTCACAATTAACTTCATAAAAAATGACATGAATTGGTGCCCTCTTGCCTACACCTCTATTTTCAAGAACCAAGATGTTATAGCAAATTGAACTGTTTCCTTGCAACCATGCCACCCGACTATCAAACTTTGAAGATGCCCTAGGTCCACATGTCAGGGTGTGTTTCAACCAGTTGTGGCATCCTAAATATCTACATTGAAATCAATGCATTTAATGAAAGCAATCAAATATGATTAGAAATAATCTACATTGAAATCAATGCATCTAGTGCAAGCAATCAAATAGGATTAGAAATCACCATCTACACTAAAATCAATGCATCTAGTGCAAGAAATATTCTTCCCTCTCACCCCTCCATCTATATCTATATATCCCTCCATCTCTCATTCTTTGTCTCTCTATCTCAATCCCCCAAAAACACACACTCTCTCACTCCATATCTATCAATATATTTGTCCCTCCCTCTCTCTCTCCATTTCTCTCTTCTCCTCTCTTCACTTTCCATATATATCACGATCTCCCTTTGTCTCTCTATATCACCCCCAAAACAATCTATCTATCTATCCCTCCCTCCTCCTCTCTCTTCTCTCTCTCTCTCTTCTCTCTGCTTCATCTCTCTTCCATCTTACTGTCATCTCTCCCTATCTCTCCATCTTCCTTATAATTCTCTCTCTCTCTCTCTTTTCACCCTCCAACTCTATTACTATATCCCTCCCTCTCTCCTCCTCTCCCTCAATTCCACTCTCTCATACTTCCTCTCTCTCCCTTCCTCTCCTACCTCCCTCTCTCTTACCCCATCACTCTCTCTCTCTCTTCTATATATATATATATATATATTTATATCTCTCTTCCCTCCAGTCCTCTCTCTGACCCCATCACTCTTCTCCTCTCTCTCAAGTTTCATCTCTCTCTCTCTCTCTCTCTCCAACTATGTTACTGTCTCCCTCCCTCTCTCCTTCTCCCCCCCCTTCTCTCTATCTCTCCTTCTTTGTTTTTTATCCCACCCCTAAACATTCACTCTCTCTCTCCATCTCTCACTTGTCACTCCCTTTCTTTCTACACTTATCACTCTCTATGTCTTTCTTCTTCCATCCCTCTCTCCCCCTCCAACTCCATCTCTCTATCCCTCCCTCTCTCCTCTCTCGCAAGTCCTCTCTCTCATCCTTCCTCTCTCTTACCCCATATCTCTCTCTCTCTCTCTAATCCTCTCACTATCTCCCTCCCTCTCTCTTGTAGAAATTTCACTGTAGATTAAACTGATTATGCAATGTACTAAAGAAAAATACTTAATCTACTTCTACAATCAAACTTGCGGAAGCTTAATGAATTTTGAGCAAGATCAAATAGAAAACATATAATAGAGAATAATATTAAATCACACATGAAACACAAAAGAATACTCTGGGGAAAGTTGTAGCTAAAAACCCACTATCTGTATTATCATACAAGTGGAATATATGTTCAAATTACACAAAGAATCAGCTCACAAGCTATCCTGCTCTCAGTACAATCGAATAATACAGTTCACAAGCTGAATAGACACAAGATATGCCTCCCCTCAGCCCTCCAAGCCTCCTATTTCCTTGCACAATTTTCCTTGGGGTCCAATGCTACCACTTGTGTGAATTGGCCTCATCACACACTCACCAAACCCAAAAGTAATTGCGCAATCTCCAAGGAATGAATTCCTTCTGCATGCAAGAATTATCCTCCATGGAATATTCCTGCAACTGATAGTACATTGTCCCATCATCTGATCTTAACTGGGTCTATGCCTAAACTGACATGCATGAGTTATTTATGAGAGAATATTCAGTTATCTAAAGTGCAGCAGTTACATGCATGCATGCATTAACTAACTGAACTCACAATTAGTTTAACAAACTATTTGAACTAATATACCTGGACTTAACTCGGTTAATTGAGCTAACTAATTACAACTCATCCTTATCTCTTTAACTAAGGGATAAATTCCTCAATCAATGGGATCACTGTTGCATGTCCTCACATAGACTTCATGTTTGATTTTCTTCAACTAATTAACTCACTATGAATTAATTAATTATTAATCAAACAACTGCTAAGAACAAATTCGAATTTTACTTCTCTATTTTAGTTCAGGGACTAACTAAAATAGGAAGGTATCCTGAAATGCTATTTATGGCAGTGCTATTTTTAGCACTTCTATATTTAGCATTTCTTGTTGCTATTTTCAAACTCCCTCTGAACAGAAAGAAGGGATTATAGTAACCCAATCCTTTCCCTGTGGAACTC